>CACVCL010027775.1:0-133030 GCA_902729485.2 Mus minutoides | reverse complement strand
AAAAAAAAAAAAAAAAAAAAAAAAGGAATAGAAATTGATGTCTTACCTATCCAAAGCTGGAAACCTGAGGTAGAGATTGGTCTTGTGGGGCTGGGGAAGGGCTCTGCAGGTAAAGGTGAACTCACTTGCTCTGCAAGCATGATGAACCATTGCTGCCCAGGGCATCATAATGACAAGGTGGGAGAGACCTGACAGCCAAAGGGTCTAGCTTGATGATGATTCCGCGTTTGGTGGAGCTCTGCTCTCCACCCATAGGCGCGTATAGGTAAGATGAAGGGTGAAGGCCTCCCTGGAGCCTTTTCCCCAGGGCATTAATCCCTTAATCCATCTTATGAGGACTTTGTCCAGTGACTTGATCAACTTCCTAAGGCCTTACCTCTAAATATAATTTGAGAGCAAAGCTCTAAATTTATGAATTTGCAGCAGGCCACATAGGCATTTGGATCATGGTAGGGGATAAAGGAGGAGATAAATGACTCACTGAGCTGGACATAAACTGATGTGTGCCTGAGGCTGAATTCATTGAGAAGAAATGGATAATGGGGCCAACGAGGCTCCTTTTGAATCCTGCTAACCTTGGCTCCATGTTATGTTCTTGCTTCTCTTCATAGCCGAGGCTCATGCCATTGGCTCCTTTGGGATGAATCAGATAGATGCAGAGGTCATGACTCCTGTGGCCCAGCAAAGCTCACAGTTTGAAGCTACTGCAGTGCACAGCACTGGCTGTTTATAAAGTACCTTCTCATGGGCTGCTCCTTTGGGTCTTCAGTGAACCTCTGAAATGATGTGGGAAAGAATGGATTGTCCTCTACCCCAACCACTGTGTTTACTCCTTAAAATCGCTTGGTTGTCAAATCGCTATGAGATACCCTGGCAAGAAAGGAACAAAATCATAGTTTAATGACAGACTAATAGCTAGGCAGTGCGCTGGCTGGGGACTCTAGGGCCTTTTTGTGATATGAGTGTGCTGTCAACTGCGGCCTCTTTTTTTTTTTTTTCTTATTTTATTATTACTATAACTGTGTGTGCATAAGTGGGTATCATGTATGTCTGTGTTCATGTGGGTGTGCATCTGTTCATGTGGGTCTTTTCAGAAGTCTGTGTTAGGTGTCTTCCTTGGTTGCTCTCTACCATGTTGTTTGAGGCAGGGTTTTTCAATTAGCAATAATCGCGCCTCGGATAAATCTCATTGGCTACGATACTGCCACTGCGCAAAGCTGAGGCAGGGTTTTTAATTGAACCCAAAGCTCACAGATTTGGCTGAGCTGGCTGGCCAACAAGCTCCAGAGAGCCTCCTATCACAATCTCAGTGATGCTGGAATTGCAGATATGTGCTAAGCATCTGGCTTCTTGTACAGTGCTAGGGATCTGAACTCAGGTCTTCATAGTTGCACAACAGGCATTTTACTGGCAGAGCCATATCCCCATTCTTGATCGATGTCTCCTTGAGTCCCTTTGTACGTGCTTTTAGTAGAGCTTTCTTATGCTTCTGATGGGGTCTTCTTTTTTCAGCTAACATTCCTGATCGGGTTAACACTGTGGATGGCAATAAGTGAAGTTCACTACTCTATTTGCAGCTGATATAGAAGTGATTTGTCCTTGAGGTTCTGTTTGCACAACTGACATCCACCATTATTTATTGGTCTTGAACTAGCCTTTTAGATGTTGTGGGATGTCACCTGTACATGGGTACCATCATCTCTGGTTTATAAGTAAGGAAGCCAGACTTGGAAAAGTTGCTACAAGGGGACATCTCAGGGTGTTGTATCCATCCAGAAAGTTGGACCCTCTTAGATTTTCTGACTCTAAACTCTGAATTCTTTGTACCCCTCCATTTTCCTTGGGTTGGCTTCCCGAGTCACACTGAGGAGTGCTCACTGAATTGCCTCCCTTATTTCACAGTCCCATCTGGGATGTGCTATGTTGGATAAGACTGAGTAATGTTGTAAGGGGAGATGCTGCAAGACTAGAGATGCTGTGGTCCTTCCCCTGGCCCGTGAAGAAATGAGAGATTACCCAATCATCCAATAATGTGGGAACTTGAAACACAGGTATGGCTGGGCAGAGGTGGTGCATGCCTTTAATCCCAGCACTTGGGTGTCAGAGGCAGGAGGATTTTTGAGTTTGAAGTCAGCCTGGTCTACAAAGTGAGTTCCAGGACAGCCAGGGCTACACAGAGAAACCCTGTCTTGAAGAACCAAAACAAACAAACAAATAAACAAAGCAAAAACAAAAAACAATAAAACCCCCAAAAAACCAAAAACGAAAGAAACACAGGTATGGCTATGAAGCTCATGACCTGGTCCTGCATAGCTGGACCAATTATACCTTGTTAATCTTCTCATAATAGAGGATGTGTCTCTTGGTGACAGAGGCTGTTGTCCTGGGGAAACACAAGGAGCTAGATGAGGACCAGAATTCATCTCTCTCTCTCAGCTTCCTGAATGCAGAAGCAATGTGACCAGCTGCTTCCCATTCCAGATGCTGTGCCTTCCCCCACCATGATGGACTGTGTGGCCTTGAACCATGAGACACAATAAACTCTCCCTGCCTTAAGTTGCTTCTTGTCAGGTATTTGGTCAAATTAATGAGAAAAGTAGTGAGCATTTTGTTCATTTTGTTCCAGCATGGGTTCTCTCTGTCTCATTACCAGGAGAGCAAGTAGGTGAGTGGGTATCTTAGCCTAGACTGCATTTCATGTTTGCTCTGTCTGACTGATGCTTCCCTACTGTGAGCAGGCTTAAAACAACTACCAGAAAAGGGGAAATGGGCTTTTGATACATAAGACCAAGATTTATAAGAAGCATTCTGCAGACTTCCAATGGGCCTATACCATGGTCATGCTTTTGGACTGAGAGGGTAACATGAGGGATACAGGTATAAAGTCTCAACTGTATGACAGCCCAAACTGTCCCAATAGACTTTCTAGTCATCCTTTCTCAAGCCAGGCCCCTGATGACCCTCTGATACCTTGCTACCCAAATGCATTTACATATCACAGCTGGACCACACAGGGCTCCTTCACCCTCTCCCTAGTTCTGAGGAAAAAAAATCTTGGACATTTGGCTTAGCTGTCTGTTATGATGTGATGTGGAAATTGTCATCTGTGAGCAAAGGTGTGAAGAAAGCAAATGTTGTGCCTGAGGATGCTCTCAGAACCAGGCAGCCTCTCCTGTGTTCTTGGAGGTGATTCCCTGTGACTTTCCCAGGGAGCCATGGTCTTCAGCACCAGGTGCCTACCATGCCTGCCCTTTATGCTTGTCATGTGACACTGCACTTGCATTGAACTCTCAAGGTCTTACGTAGTCATCTTGAGAGCTTTCTAGAACAAGGAACCTGTCCTAGCCATAACATCCTAGTGCCTACTGGCTAAGTCATTGGGAGAGCTGGTGGACCTCTGACTTGCATTTAGAGCAAGGTGACAGAGGGTCATCAGGGGACTGGCTTGAGAAGGGATGACTAGAAAGCCCGTTGGGACAGTTTGAGCCAATATGCAACTACTGTGTTTACTCAGTTACTGGACAAGGCTTAAGCAGGCCGGTCAAAATCTCCTTAATGAGATTTTAAAATAATATCTCTTCACAGATCATTGCAAGGAAATATTTATGGAGGAATGAGTCATTATTTATTGTTAAACTTAAAGGACTTTTCGGGGTTATAAATAAACTCTTCATCATCCAGTCAAAAGTAATAAAGCTCGTGACTTTTCTGCTCTGAAGAATTATGTCCTAGCATTCCTTTTCCTGCCGCTCAGTTTATATCTGGCTTTGTCTCACCCACCACCAGTTGGTGGGTGCTTAAGAAGTGAAAAATAATTTTAATATTTGCCAAGGTGAAATAGAAGTAATTTGGTAAATCTGCTACTTAAAGGAGCACGGGAAAAATAGAGACAATATAGAGGTTTTTCCTGAATTATCTTTTGTTTTTAATTATTTCTATTTCATTATCCTTTTATTTTCATTGGTGATTATATATATTTTAAAACCAAACTAGAACAAAGCAGAGTAAATAAAATCTACAACCAAGGGACAAAGTAGAATGGAAAATATTAATTAACTACATAGCTTTTTATTTCTATTATCAGTGTCTTCATCCATCCTCTATCTACCCATCAATACAATAGATCCTATTTCCCTCTATCCACTCACCAACCCAGGGTCCATTTGTCCACCCATCTACCGACCCACCCATCCACGGTGTCCATGCAAGAGCCCATCTCTATTTGCCCCTCCCTCTTTCCCTCCCTCCCTCCTTCCCTCCCTCCTTCCCTCCCTCCCTCCCTCCTTCCCTCCTTCCTCCCTCCCTCCCTTCCTCCTATCCATTCTACCCATCGAAAACATGGCCAGGGTTTCAGGTAGTATTAAAGTCATGGGATAGAAAAGTTTGTTATGGACAAATGCTCTGCTAATACTTAACAATACATTTCTTCTCTGCCCACCTCTCTGTTATGACAAACAGTGACTCTAGGCTTTTTAAATATTCCTCTGGGGCAAAACTTCTAGTTCTAATTGAACCTCACATTCCATTGTGCCCACTGGAGCTATCAGCAGGGAACTCAAGGCTATATTCTCTGCATTTTCCTGTCTCCAACCTCCTACTGAAATGTGGCTATTTCTTGGTTGTCTCAAGTAAGGGCTATTTTCCTCCCATCCTGCCCATAATACCTGCTTCTGTGAAATGCACAATGTCTGGGAACCTTGTTCTTTCTACATTGGTGCCTCATTAGCTGCTGTCTGTCTACAACCTTCATGCACAGGAGAATTTAGTACTTGGCTCGACTACCTTCTTCCAGACGCCATTCCTATCCTCCAGACGCCATTCCTATCCTCCAGACGCCATTCCTATCCTCAAGGCCTTATACATCCATAGCAATGGCTCACCCCAACCATTGTCTCCTAATTCTTGATCTCGTCTTCAATAGATTTTAAATTTACCAAATACACAATGGGACATTGAGAAGCTTAGCAGACAGCAATATTGGTCCAAGCAGCTCTGCTCTAAGGCAGTAGACATTACAGAGGTAAGGAGAAGATAACAAAAAATAAACAGAGAAACAAGAAAATCTCACTTTGAGAGTCGTTACTGGAGAGGTAAATGGACCATTGTAAAGAGTGACAGAGTTGGGGAGATGAATTTGCTCAGGTGGTTGAAGAAAGAGTCCCTGTGATTTTGAAAAGTTGGGCCAAGTCTTAAAACATGCAAAAGGGTTGTGATAATTGCCCCAATTGTTAACTGATATAACCTATAATCTGCTGGGGAGAAAGTCTAAGGGAGGGATTGTTTAGATTAGCTCAGCCTGTGGTCATGTCTGAGGGGGATTGTCTTGACTACCTTTATTGGAATGGGAGGACCCATGTGTGACTACTTCCTGAGCTTGGGGTCTGGACTATGTGAGAGTATAGAAAGAAAGCTGAGGTTCCTTTTGGTCAGTGCCAGCCCTGAACCACCTTGGGTGAAAACTTGGCAGACAGTTCCATGGTACCCAGAGGACTTTCCACGCTGCAGGCACCCTGGCACACCCAGGATCTTGGGATCACTGGTGAGTGGAACACAACATCTGTTCGAAGACAGCTGGGGGTGGTCTGTGTGAGTAGAAACAGAGACATAGGAAACCCTCCTGACCAGCATCTGGGGTTTGTTTCAGTTGGCACCAGCCCCTCGGCACCTTGGGCATGAACAGTCCCACAGTCTCCAGAGGACTCTTCATGCTGCAGGCACCCTAGCACACCCAGGATCTAAGAATCACTGATGAGAGTCGGCCTCTAGAGAGGGCTCTGACCCCGGGTCTCAGGTAAGAGCTCCATCTTGTATCCTGGGTTTCTGAGAGACCTGTCCTAGCAGGAGAGCGCATAGGCCACAGAAGCAACAGAGCTTCTTGGACAGGGTCCCTTTGGGCCTTCATCCTCAGACAGGAGGCAGAGATGAGACCTAGACCTCTGGGCACCTTCCCTGCAACAGGAGAGCTTGCCTGCAGAGAGAGCTCTGACCACTGAGACTTAGGAGAGAGTTGGACTCCCAGGAGTGCTGACGGAGGCTAAGAGAATCACAGGAGGAAAAAACTCTAGCCAGAGACAGCTAGAACATCTAGCACCAGAGATTACCAGATTGTGAAAGGAAAACATAAGAATCTTACTAACAGAAACCAAGACCACTCTGCATCATCAGAACCCAGTACACCCACTACAGCGAGTCCTGGATACCCCAAACACACCTGAAAAGCAAGATTTGGATTTAGAATCATACATCATGATGCTGGTAGAGGATTTTAAGAAGGGCATCAATAACTCACTTAAAGAAACAAAGGAGAACACTGCTAAACAAGTAGAAGACATTAAAGAGGAAGCACAAAAATTCTTTAAAGAATTACATGAAAACACTGCTAAACAGGTAGAAGTTCTTAAAGAGGAAATACAAAAATCCCTTAAATAATTATAGGAAAACACAATCAAACAGGTGATGAAATTGAACAAAACCATCCAAGAACTAAAAATGGAAGTAGAAACAATAAAGAAAACCCAAAGGGAGACAACTCTGGAGATAGAAATCTTAAGAAAGAAATCAGAAACCAAAGATGCGAGCATCAGCAACAGAATACAAGAGATGGAAGAGAGAATCTCAGGTGTAGAAGATTCCATAGAAAACATGGACACAACAATCAAAGAAAATGCAAAAGGTAAAAGGATCCTAACTCAGAACATCCAGGAAATCCAGGACGCAATGAGAAGACCAAACCTAAGGATAATAGGAGTAGATGAGAATGAAGTTTTCAACTTAAAGGGCCAGTAAATATCTTCAACAAAATTATAGAAGAAAACTTCCCTAACCTAAAGAAAGAGATGCCCATGAACATACAAGAAGCCTAGAGAACTCCAAATAGACTGGAGCAGAAAAGAAATTCCTCCAGACACATAATAATCAGAACAACAAATTCACTAAAGACAGAATATTAAAAGCAATAAGGGAAAAAGGTCAAGTAACATATAAAGGCAGATATCAGAATTACATGAGATTTCTCACCAGAGACTATGAAAGCCGGAAGATCCCGGACAGATGTTATAAAGATCCTAAGAGAGCACAAATGCCAGCCCAGGCTACTATACTCAGCAAAACTATCAATTGCCACAGATGGAGAAACCAAAGTATTCCATGACAAAGCCAAATTCACACAATATCTTTCCATATATCCAGCCCTTCAAAGGATAATAAAGGGAAACCTCCAACACAAGGAGGGAAATTATGCCCTAGAAAAAGCAAGAAAGTGATCCTTCAACAAACCTAAAAGAAGATAGCCGCAAGAACAGAATCCCAACTCTAACAACAGAAATAATAGCAGAGTAGTACTCCATTGTGTAAATTTACCACATTTTCTGTATCCATTCCTCTGTTGAGGGACATCTGGGTTCTTTCCATCTTCTGGCTATTATAAATAAAGCTGCTATGAGCATAGTGGAGCATGTGTTCTTATTACCAGTTGGAACATCTTCTCAGCATATGCCCAGGAGAGGTATTGCTGGATCCTCTAGTAGTACTATGTGCAATTTTCTGAGGAACTGCCAGACTGACTTCCAGATTTGCACTCACTGATAAGCAGATATTAGCACAGAATCTTAGAATACCCAAGATACAATTTGCAAAACACAAGAAAATAAAGAAGAACGAAGACCAGCGTGTGGATACTTCATTCCTCCTTAGAATAGGGATCAAAATACCTATGAAAGTAGTTACTGAAAAAAGTTTGGAGCTAAGACAAAAAGATGGACTATCCAGAGACTACCCGACCCGAGATCCATCCCATAATCAGTCACCAAACTCAGACACTATTGCATAAGACAGCAAGAGTTTGCTGAAGGGTCCCTGATATAACTGTCTTGTATGAGGCTATGCCAGGGCCTGGCACACACAGACATGGATGCTCACACTCATCTATATGATGGAACACAGGGCCTCCAATGGAGAAGCTAGAGAAAGTACCCAAGGAGCTGAAGGGGTCTGCAACCCTTTAGGTAAAACAACAATATGAACTAACCAGAACCCCCAGAGTTCATGTCTCTAGCTGCATATGTAGCAGAAGATGGCCTAGTTGGCCATCATTGGGACGAGAGGCCCCTTGGTTTCACAAACTTTATATGCCCCAATACAGGGGAACTCCAGGGCCAAGAAGTGGGAGTGGGTGGATAGGGGAGAGGGCGGGGGGCGGTAGAAGGAACTTTTGGGATAGCATTTGCATCAGCTTCTGCATCAGCTCCTGCTTTCTGACCTACTTGAGTTCCAGTCCTGACTTCCTTTGGTGATGAACAGCTGTATGGAAGTAAGCTGAATAAACCCTTTCCTCTCCAATTTGCTTCTTGGTCATGATGTCTGTGCAGGAATTGAAACCCTGACTAAGACACTACCTCAGAGTAAAAGGCTGGCAAACAATTTTCCAAGCAAATGGTCTGAAGAAACAAGCTGGAGTAGCCATTCTATAGCAAATAAAATTGACTGCCAACACAAAGTTATCAAAAAAGACAAGGAGGGCACTTCATATTCATCAAAGGTAAAATCTCCCAAGATGGACTCTCAATTCTGAATATTTATGCCCCAAATGCAAAGGCATCCACATTCATTAAGGAAACTTTAGTAAAGCTCTAAGCACACATTGCACCTCACACAATAATAGTGAGAGACTTCCACACCCTACTCTCATTAATGGACAGTTTCTGGAAACAGAAACTAAACAGAGACACTTTGAAACTACAGAAGTTATAAAACAAATGGATTTAACAGATATCTACAGAACATTTTATCCTAAAACTAAAGGATATACCTTCTTCTCAGCACCTCATGGTTCCTTCTCCAAAACCGACCATATAATCGGTAACAAAACAGGCCTCAACAGATACAAAAATATTGAAATTATCCTATGCATTCTATCAGAACACCACAGACTAAGGCTAATCTTCAATAACAACATTAATAGAAAGCCAACATTCATGTGGAAGCGTAACAACACTCTACTCAATGATAACTTGGTCAAAGAAGAAATCAAGAAAGAAATTTAAGACTTTTTAGAATTTAATGAACATGAAGACACAACATACCAAAACTTATGGGACACAATGAAGGCAGCCCTAATAGGAAAACTCATAGCTCTGAATGTCACCAAAAATAAACTGGAGAGAGCATACACTAGCAGCTTGACAGCACACCCAAAAGCTCTAGAACAAAAAAAAGCAAATTCACTCAAGAGGAGTAGATCGCAGGAAATAATCAAACTCAGGGCTGCAATCAACCAAGTAGAAACAAAAAGAACTATACAAAGAATCAATGAAAGCAGCAGCTGGTTCTTTGAGAAAATCAACAAGATAGATAAACCCTTAGCTAGACTTACTAGAGGCAACAGGGACAGTATCCTAATTTAAAAAATCAGAAATGAAAAGGGAGACATAAACAACAGAACCTGAGGAAATTAAAAGCATCATCAGATCATACTACAAAAAGCTATACTCAAGAAAACTGGAAAACCTGGATGAAATGGACAATTTTCTAGACAGATACCAGGTACCAAAGTTAAATCAGGACCAGATTAATTATCTAAACAGCCCCTAAAGATAGAAGCAGTCATTAATAGTCTCCCAACCAAAAAAAGCCCAGGACCAGATGGGTTTAGTGAAGAGTTCTATTAAACAGTCAAAGAAAACCTAATTCCAATTCTTCTCAAACTATTTCACAAAATAGAAACAGAAGGAACACTACCCAATTCATTCTATGAACCTACAATTACTCTGATACCTAAACCACACAAAGACCCAACAAAGAAAGAGAACTTTAGACCAATTTTCCTTATGAATATCGATGCAAAAATACTCAATAAAATCCTCGCAAACAGAATCCAAGAACACATCAAAACGATCATCCATCATGACCAAGTAGGCTTCATCCCAGGAGTGCAGGGATGGTTTAATATATGGACATCCATCCACTTAATCCACTATATAAACAAACTCAAAGACAAAAAGCACATGATCATTTCGTCAGATGTTGAGAAAGCATTTGACAAAATTCAACATCTATTCATAATAAAAGTCTGTGAAAATCAGGAATTCAAGGCCCATACCTAAACATAATAAAAGCAATATACAGCAAACCCGTAGCCAACACCAAACTAAATGGAGAGAAAATTGAAGCAATCCCACTAAAATCAGGGAGTAGACAAGGCTGCCCATTTTCTCCCTACCTATTCAATATAGTACTTGAATTCCTAGCCAGATTAATTAGACAACAAAAGGAGATCAAGGGGGATACAAATTGGAAAGGAAGAAGTCAAAATATCACTATCTGCAGATGATATGATAGTATATATAAGTGACCCTAAAAATTCCACCAGAGAACACCTAAACCTGATAAACAGCGTCAGTCCAGCAGCTGGATATAAAATTAACTCAAACAAATCAGTGACCTTTCTCTACACATGGGATAAACAGACTGAAAAAGAAATTAGGGAAACAACACCCTTCACAATAGTCACAAATAATATAAAATACCTTGGTGTGACTCTAGCTAAGGAAGTGAAAGATCTGTATGATAAGTACCTCAAATTTCTGAAGAAAAAAATCAGTCGGGCATGGTGGCACATGCCTTTAATCCCAGCACTCGGAAGGCAGAAGCAGGCGGATTTCTGAGTTCGAGGCCAACCTGGTCTATAAAGTGAGTTCCAGGACAGCCAGGGCTATACAGAGAAACCTTGTCTACAACAACAACAACAACAACAACAACAACAAAAACAACAAAAACAACAAGAAAAGAAAGAAAGAAATCAAAGAAGATCTCAGAAGATGGAAAGGTCTCCCATGCTCATGGATCGACAGGATTAATATTGTAAATATGGCCATCTTGCTGAAAGCGTTCTACAGATTCAATGCAATCCCCATCAAAATATTCCAACTTAATTTTTCACAGCGTTAGAAAGGGTTATTTGCAAATTCATCTGGAATAACAAAAAACCTAGGTTAGCATAAACTATTCTCAACAATAAAAGAACCTTTGGTGGAATCAACATCCCTGACCTCAAACTGTACTACAGAGCAATTTTGATAAAAACTGCATGGTACTGGTACAGCGACAGACAGGTAGATCAATGGAATAGAATTGAAACCCCAGAAATGAACCCACACACCTATGGTCACTTGATCTTTGACAAAGTAGCTAAAACCATCCACTGGAAAGAAGTTAGCCTTTTCAACAAATGGTGCTGGCTCAACTGGAGGTTTTCATATAGAAGAATGTGAATTGATCCATTCTTATCTCCTTGTTCAAAGCTCAAGTCTAAGTGGATCAAGGAAGTCCACATAAAACTGGAGACACTAAAACTTATAGAGGAGAAAGTGGGGAAAAGCCTTGAAGGTATGAGCACAGGGGAAAAATTCCTAAACAGAACAGCAATGGCTTGTGCTGTAAGATCAAGAATTGACAAATGGGACCTCATAAAATTGCAATGCTTCTGTAAGGCAAAAGACACTGTCAATAATACAAAAAGGCCACCAATAGATTCGGAAAGTGTTGTTACCAATCCTAAATCTATCTGATAGGGGACTAATATCCAATATATATAAAGAACTCAAGAAGCTGGACTCCAGAAAATCAAATAACCCTATTAAAAATGAGCTAAACAAAGAATTCTCAACTGAGGAATACTGAATGGCCGAGAAGCACCTGAAAAAATGTTCAACATCCTTAATCATCAGGGAAATGCAAATAAAAACAACCTTGAGATCCCCCCTCACACCAGTTAGAATGGCTAAGATCAAAAATTCAGGTGATACCAAATGCTGGAGAGGATGTGGAGAAAGAGAAACACTCCTCCATTGTTGGTGGGATTGCATGTTGGTACAACCACTCTGGAAATCAGTCTGGTGGTTCCTCAGAAAATTGGACATAGTACTACTGGAGGATCCAGCAATACCTCTCCTGGTCATATACCCGAAGATGTTCCAACTTGTAATAAAGACACATGCTCCACTATGTTCATAGCAGTCTTATTTATAATAGCCAGAAGCTGGAAACAACTCAGATGCCCTTCAACAGAGGAATGGATACAGAAAATGTGGTACATTTACACAATGGAGTACTACTCAGCTATTAAAAACAATAAATTCATGAAATTTTTAATCAAATGGATGGATCTGGAGGATATCATACTGAATGAGGTAACACAATCACAAAAGAACTCACATGATATGCACATATGCACTCACTGATAAGTGGATATTAGCCCAGAAACTTAGAATATCCAAGATACAATTTGCAAAACACATAAAACTCAAGAAGAATGAAGACCAAAGTGTGGATACTTTGTTCCTCCTTAGAATGGGGGTAAAAATATCCATGGAAGTAGATACAGAGACAAAGTTTGGAGTTGAGACAGAAAGAATGACCATCTGAAGAGTGCCCCACCCGGGGATCCACCCCATAAACAGCCACCAAGCACAGTCACTAAGCAGATGCCAACAAGAGCCTGCTGACTGGAGCCTGATAGAGCTGTCTCCTGTGAGGCTCTGCCTGTGCCCAGCAAATACAGAAGTGGATGCTCACAGTCTTCCATTGGACAGAGCACAAGGTCCCCAATGAAGGAGCCAGAGAAGTACCCAGGGAGCCGAAAGGGACTGAAGCCCCATAGGAGGAACATCAATATGAACTACCCAGCACCCCCAGAGCTCCTTGGAATTATACAACCAATCAAAGAATACACATGGTGGAACTTGTGGCTTTAGCTATATATGTAGCAGGGGATGGCCTAGTTGGTCATCAATGGGAGGAGAGGCCCTTGGTCCTGTGAAAGTTCTATGCCCCAGTATAGGGGAATGCCTGGACCAGGAATGGGTGTGGGTGTGCTGGGGAGCAGGGGGAGGGGGTGAGAGGGTAGGAAGTAATCAGAGAGAAAACTAGGAAAGAGGATAACATTTGAAATGTAAATAAAGAAAATATCTAATTAAAAAGAAAAAAGAAAGGAAGCTGAGAGTGTGTATACGTACAATATCTGCGGTCAATACGTACAATATCTCTACGGTCTCAAATGTGGATGTGGCATGACCAGCTACTTCAAGTCCCTTTTGCTTTACCTTTCTCGAAACACTGTATTAGGCATTATTACCTGGGCGTGTGAGCTAAAATGATGCCCCTTTCCTCAAGCACTGCCATTTCTTGTGTTATTTTATCAGAGTAACAAAAATGAAGCTGGAATAGAAGTCGGCTGTGACAGCGCTCAGAAGAAGCGTTGTGAGCAGCAGTGAATGTGGGATTCAGGAAGAAGTGTGAGACCTTCCCTAGATGCATTTTCCAAAGTGGGAAGTCAGGTTGTAGCATCTGAACCTTCTCCAGTGTCACTAAATCTTGCTTGACCTCTGGAACTCTACACGTGTTGACCCGCTCAGGCAGGGCACTGTTTTCTATGTGTTGCTACAGATTCAACACAGAGCATCCCTTGGTTGCATCCCTTGGTTAAGTTTCTTGGTTACGGCCCTTTCTCTTTGTCATTCAACCACAGTGCTTAGCCACGGTGCCAATGTGCTCCCGTAGTAGAAGGGCCCTCTCATGCCTTCTGACTCACCCAAAGGTGAAGCAGATATTCTCTGCTTTACCCTAGTACCCCCTTTACATCTTGGGGCTTTTACTTCTGGATTAAACAGAAAATTAAAGATTTGTATTCGTTTTTAAATTTTCATACAAATAGATGTTGTGCGCTGATTGAAAACAGTCCCACCATATCCCCCACTCTTGCATACCTCACCCCTCCATATTCTCCGGGAGTTCCCTTTGTTACCCTAGGCAGTTTTCTTTTCTACACTTCTTTCTTTTGTGTGTGTTTGTGTGTGTGCTGTCTTCATGTATGTAAGTGTACCTGTGGGTGCTTGTATGCATGTGTACCTATATGTGCTGTCTGTATGTGTACTTGTGTATCTTCCCTGTAGTTTCCACTTTACTCCTTCAAGGGAAAGGGGTCTCTCACTGACCATGAAGCTCACAGTCTTTGCAGCTTGCCTGACTCACCAGCAAGCTCAAGGGAGCTTCCTTCACCCGAGCTGGGATTATAGGTCTTCTTACAAGGCTCTACCCAGCCAGCTAGATTCCCGTGAGATGGTTGAGGTGTCCTGGCTGGAGGGTTTAGCTTGACTGACATTGTTTTATGGTCTGAGATGTGCTAAGGAGTTTGGGGAAGTGGGACAGAGTTTAATCTACAATGCAAATCTTTGAGTCGCTCACATTTCTGGTTCACTAATTGTCTCAGTTATCTAGGTGATAGCCTATGGATTGGTGTCCCCCAGCCTGGAGATTCCAAGTTTTATCATCTTCAGAGCATTAGTTGCCAAAATATGATCCACTTAAAGAGCACCGAAAGATCAAAGTTATTTAAAAAGTAATACCAAGGTGTCACTTGCTGTGTTAGTCTTGTGATGAAGATGATGCTCTACTCTAGGCTTTCTTTGGTTTAAGAAGGGATGTTATTTTTCATAAATTAAGTGATGGGTATCAATACAAAGTAGTTTTTTATTTTACTATTAATTTTGGAATGTATTAATAGTAAAAGTAACTTAGTTCTTTCTCACACAACAAATATCAATCGATAGGCTATATTAATACCCATATAAACTAAAACCTTTTGGAGCTTTTTGAAGACTTTGAAACTGGCCTGAGACTATAAATCTGAGAATTTTTCTAGAGTCTAGAGCTAAGAGAGCAGTCCTCTAGCATTTTGTGGACTGGACTATGCTCACCTGGCCAAGTAACATGGGAAAGAATCCATCTTCTTTCTCTTTCATCCCTTTTCCTACAGAGGTCAAGCTCTGCCCAGTGTGGACTCTAATCTCCTCCTAGCTGCCTTTGGATCAAGATGTTGAAATCTTGACTCCTTCAGCACCATGTCTGCCTGCACTCTGCTATGCTTCCTGTCATGATGATAATGAACTAAACCTCTGAAACTGTAAGCCAGCCCTAATTAAATGTTTGCCTTTATAAGACTTGCCTTGGTCATGGTGTCTCTTCACAGCAATAAAACCCAAACTAAGACCACATTATCTTTCTTTGCATCATAACACATGCAACAATTAGTTATTATATATAAGTGTGTCTAGATAGATTCTGTCTGGCTATTCAGCAGCAAAGGTGTCATATTTTCAGTAAGTTGCTGGCAGGTGGCTGTGGTTTCTATTATGGTGCCAGTTGCCTTTTGCCTGGAGACTGGCTTCTGAAAGAATTTACTAAGTTTTTAAAACTTATGGGGAAAACACCAGAGACCACACCAACTCTGGGAACTCTCGATTAATTATTTTTGAGCTGTCCCAACAGAACTCACGAGAGACTTATTTAATAACATTATATCCCTCCAAAATTTACTGGACAAGCTACTGAACTAAACGTCTTGTGACTTCACATTCTGGGTTTTAATAACAGAGAATCGATAACCTGCTCCCATTCATTGAAGTCTGTAGTTAAAACGTGTCTGAAGGGTTCCCAATGGGGAGAGAGAGCAGGGACCCAATCCTCTGTATTGTCAATCTTTTAAGCTTTACCCGTTTCTGAGGGTGTGAAGTGGTAAGCTTACTGTGACTTTAATTTATACTTCCCTAATGTAAAATGAACGTGGGATTTCTAGCCCAGGGGTGGATGTGTCTGGAAACTGGACACATAACATAGAGGCTGAGTTAGCTTGTGTTTTGACCCTAGGTGGTCATGTTTTCTTCTGGCATTTTTAACAATACAAGGTGTGCATACTTTCCCTCAAGATTTTTTTTTGGAAAAGATTTAGCCTAGGACACTGGTTCTCAACCTTCCAAATGCTGTGATCCTTTAATACAGTTCCTCATGTTGTAGTGACCTTCCCAAACATAACTGTAATTTTGCTACTGTTATGAATCATAATGTAATTATCTTTTTTCATTTATTGTCCTTTCTTTTTATTGGATATTTTCTTTATTTACATTTCAAGTGTTATTCCCTTTCCTCGTTTCTCCTCCGGAAACCTCCTATTCCATCCCCCCTCCCCCTGCTTCTATGAGGGTGCTCCCCCATCTATCCACCCGCTCCTGCCTCGCCCTGCCCTGACATTCCCCTACACTGGGACACTGAGCCTTCACAGGACCAAGGGCTTCTCCTCCCATTGATGTCAGACAAGGTCACCCTCTTCTACATATGTGGCTGGAGCCATGGGTTGATCCATGTGTACAATTTGGTTGGTGGTTTAGTCCCTGGGAGCTCTTGGGGGTCTGGTTGGTTGATGTTGTTCTTCCTGTGGGGTTGCAAAACCCTTAGGCTCCTTCAGTCTTTCCCTTAACTCCTCTACTGGGGACACCGTGATCAGTCCCATGGTTATCTGTGAGAATCCACCTCTGTATTTTTCAGGCTCTGACAAAGCCTCTCAGGAGACCACTATATGAGGCTCCTGTCAGCAAGCACTTCTTGGCATCCGCAATAGTGTCTGGGTTTGGTGACTGTAGATGGGATGGATCCCATGATAGGGCAGTCTGTGGATGGCCTTTCCTTCAGTCTCTGCTCCACACTTTGTCTCCATATTTCCTCCTACAAGTACTTTGTTCCCCCTTCTAAGAAGGCCAGTAGCATCCACACTTTGATCTTCCTTTTTCTTGAGCTTCATGTGGTCTGTGAACTGTATCTTGGGTATTCCAAGCATTTGGGTTAATATCCACTGATCAGTGACTGCACACCATGTCTGTTCTTTTGTGATTGGGTTACCTCACTCAGGATATTTTCTAGTTCCATACCATTTGCCTAAGAATTTCATGAAGTCATTGTTTTTAATAGCTTTAGTACTTCATTGAGTAATTGTACCACAATTTCTGTATCCATTCTTTTGTTCAAGGACATGTAGGTTCTTTCCAGCTCTTGGCTATTATAAACAAGGCTGCTATGAACATAGTGGAGCATGTGTCCTTGTTATATGTTGGAGCATCTTATGAGTATATGCCCAGGAGTGATATACCTGGGTCCTCAGATAGTACTATGTCCAATTTTCTGAGGAACCACCAGACTGATTTCCAGAGTGGTTGTACCAGCTTGAAATCCCACTGACAGTGGAGGAGTTTTCCTCTTTCTCCACATCCTTGCCAGCACTTGCTGTCACCTGAGTTTTTGATCTTAGCCATTCTGACTGGTGTGAGGCTGGATCTCAGGGTTGTTTTGATTTGTATTTCCATGGTGACTAAGGATGTTGAACAGTTCTTTAGGTGTTTCTCAGCCATTTAATATTCCTCACTTGAGAATTCTTTGTTTAGCTCTGTAACCCAATTTTTAAAAATAGGGTTACTTGGTTCTCTGGAGTTTAACTTTTTGAGTTCTTTGTATATATTGGATATTAGCCCTCTATTGGATGTAGGATTGGTAAGGATCTTTTCCCAATCTGTTGGTTGCTGATTTGTCCTATTCACAGTGACCTTTGCCTTACAGAAGCTTTGCAATTTTATGAGGTCCCATTTGTCTATTGTACTTAGAGCATGAACCACTGGTATTTTGTTCAGGAAAATTTCCCCTGTGCCCATGTGTTTGAGGCTCTTTCCCACTTCTTTTTCTATTAGTTTCAGTGTCTCTGGTTCTATGTGGAGGTCCTTGGTCCACTTGGACTTGAGCTTTGTACAAGGAGATAAGAATGGATCAATTCGCATTCTTCTACATGCTAATCATCAGTTGAATCAGCACAATTTGTTGAAAATGCTGTCTTTATTCCACTGCATGGTTTTAGCTCCTTTGTCAAAGTTGAAGTGATCATAAGTGATCTGGTTCATATTTGGGTCTTCAGTTCTATTCCATTGATCTACTTGCCTGTCTCCATACCAATACCATACATTTTTAAATTACTGTTGTTCTGTAGTACAGCTTGAGTTCAGGGATGGTAATTCCCCTAGAAATTCTTTTATTGTTGAGAATAGTTTTTGCTATCCTGGTTTTTTGTTATTCCAATTGAGTTTGCAAATTGCTCTTTCTAACTCTATGAAGAATTGAGTTGGAATTGTGATGGGGATTGCATTGAATCAGTAGATTGCTTTCAGCAAGATGGCCATTTTTACTATAAATCCTGCCAATTCATGAGAATGGGAGATCTTTCCATCTTCTAAGATCTTCGATTTCTTTCTTCAGAGACTTGAAGTTCTTGTCATACAGATCTTTCACTTGCTTGGTTAGAGTCACACCAAGGTATTTTATATTATTTGTGACTATTGTGAAGGGTGTTGCTTCCCTAATTTCTTTTCAGCCTGTTTATCCTTTGAGTAGAGGAAAGCTACTGATTTGTTTGAGTTAATTTTATATCCAGATGCTGGACTCAAGCTGCTTATCAGGTTTAGGCATTCTCTGGTGGAATTTTTAGGGTCACTTATATATACTATCATATCATCTGCAAATAGTGATATTTTGACTTCTTCCTTTCCAATTTGTATCCCTTTGACCTCCTTTTGTTGTCTAATTGCTCTGGGTAGGACTTCAAGTACTATATTGAATAGGTAGGGAGAGAGTGTCAGCCTTGTCTAGTCCCTGATTTTAGTGGGATTGCTTCAATTTTCTCTCCATTTAGTTTGATGTTGGCTACTGGTTTGCTGTATATTGGTTTTATTATGTTTAGGTATGGGCTTTGAATTCCTGATCTTTCACAGACATTTACCATGAAGAGACGTTAAATTTTGTCAAATGCTTTCTCAACATCTAAGGAGATGATCATGTGCTTTCTTTCTTTTGACTTTGTTTATATAGTGGATTACGTTGGTGGATTTCCATATATTCAACCATCCCTGTATCCCTGGGATGAAGCCTACTTGATTGTGGTGAATGATCATTTTGATGTGTTCTTGGATTTGGTTTGTGAGAATTTTATTGAGTATTTTTGCATTAATATTTATAAGAAAAATTGGTCTAAAGTTCTCTTTCTTTGTTGGGTCTTTGTGAGATTTAGGTATAAGCATAATTGTAGCTTCATAGAATGAACTGGGTAGTGTTCCTTCTGTGTTTATTTTGTGAAATTGTTTGAAGAGTGTTGGTATTAGGTTGTCTTTGAATATCTGATAGAATTCTGCACTAAACCAATTTGGTTGGCTTTTTTTTTTTTTTTTGGTTGGGAGACTTTTAATAACTGCTTCTTTTTCTTTAGTGGTTATTGGACTGTTTAGATGGTTTATCTGATCATGATGTAACTTTGGTATCTGCTTTCTCTCTAGAAAACTGTCCATTTCATCCAGATTTTCCAATTTTAGTGGATATAGTCTTTTGTAGTAAGATCTGATGATTTTTTTGAATTCCCTCTGTTTCTGTTGTCTCCCTTTTCATTTCTGATTTTGTTAATTTGGATACTGTCTCTGTGTCCTCTGGTTAGTCTGGCTAAATGTTTGTTTATCTTATTGATTTTCTCAAAGAACCAACTCCTGGTTTTGTTTATTCTTTGTATAGTTCTTTTTGTTTCTACTTGGTTGATTTCAGCCCTGAGTTTGATTATTTCCTGTCATCTACTCCTCTTGGCTGTATTTGCTTCTTTTTGTTCTAGAGCTTTCAGGTGTTCTGTTAAGCTGGTAGTATATGCTCTCTCCAGTTTCTTTTTGGAGGCACTCAGAGAGATGTGTTTTCCTTTTACCACTGTTTTCATTGTGTCCCATAAGTTTGGGTATGTTGTGCCTTCATTTTCATTAAATTCTAAAAAGTCTTTAATTTCTTTCTTTATTTCTTCCTTGACCAAGTTTGCATTGAATGAGTGTTGTTCAGCTTCTATGTATATGTGGGCTTTCTGTGTTTTTTTGTTGTTATTGAAGACCTGCATTAGTTTGTGGTGATCTGATAGGATGCATGGGATTATTTCAATCTTCTTGTATCTGTTGAGGCCTGTTTTATGACTAATTATATGGTCAGTTTTGGAGAAGGTACCATGAGGTGCTGAGAAGAAGGTATATTCTTTTGTTTTAGGATGAAATGTTCTATTGATATTAAATCCATTTGGTTCATAACTTCTGTTAGTTTTATTGTGTCTTTGTTTAGTTTCTGTTTCCATGATCTGTCTATTGCTGAGAATGGAATATATAAGTCTTCCACTATTTTTGTGTGAAGTGCATTGTGTGCTTTGATCTTTAGTAAAGTTTCTTTTATGAATGTGAGTGCCCTTGCATTTGGAGCATAGGTGTTCAGAATTGAGAGTTCATCTTGATAAATTTTTGCTTTGACCAGTATGAAGTGTCCTTCCTTATCTTTTTTGATAACTTTTGGTTGAAAGTCGATTTTATTCAATATTTTGATGGCTACTTCAGCTTGTTTCTTGGGACCATTTGCTTGGAAATTTTCTCCAGCCTTTTATTGTGAGGTAGCATCTGTCTTTATCATTGAGGCATGTTTCCTGTATGCAGCAAAATGCTGGGTCCTGTTTATGCATCCAGTCTGTTAGTCTATGTCTTTTTATTAGGGAATTGAGTCCATTAATATTAAGAGATATTAAGGAAAGTGATTGTTGCTTCCTGCTATTTTTGTTATTAGAGGTGGAATTTTGTTTGTGTGGCTATCTTCTTTTAGGTTTGTTGAAAGATGATTACTTTCTTGCTTTTTCTACAGTATAGTTTCTCTCCTTGTGTTGGAGTTTTCCACTTATTAACTTTTGTAGATGGGTTTATGGAAAGATATTGTGTAAATTTGGTTTTGTCATGGAATATCTTGTTTTTTCCATCTACAGTAATTGAGAGTTTTGCTGGGTATAGTAACTTGGGCTGGCATTTGTGTTCTCTTAGGGTCTGTATAACATATTCCCAGGATCTCCTGGCTTTAGAGTCTCTGGTGAGAATTCTTGTGTAATTCTGATACATCTGCCATTATATGTTACTTGACCTTTTCCCCTTACTGTTTTTATGTTCTTTTATGCATTTGGTGTTTTGATTATTATGTAATGGGAGGAATTTCTTTTCTGGTCCAATCTATTTGGAGTTATATAGGCTTCTTGTATGTTCATGGGAATCTCTTTCTTTAGGTTAGGGAAGTTTTTTTCTATAATTTTGTTGAAGATATTTACTGACTCTTTAAGTTGGGAATCTTCATTCTCATCTATACCTATTATCCTTAGGTTTGGCCTTCTCATTATGTCCTGCATTTCCTGGAAGTTTTGGGTTAGGAGCTTTTTGCATTTTGCATTTTCTTTGATTGTTGTGTCCATGTTTTCTATGGAATCTTCTGCACCTGAGATTCTCTCTTCCATCTCTTGTATTCTGTTGGTGATGTTCACATCTATGGCTCCTGATCTCTTTCCTAGGTTTTCTATCTCCAGGGTTGTCTCTTTTTGTGATTTCTTTATTGTATCTATTTCCATTTTTAGATGCTAGATGGTTTTGTTCAATTCCTTCACCTGTTTGGTTGTTTTTTTCTAAAATTGTTTAAGAGGTTTTTGTACCTCTTTACCTGTGTTCTCCTGTATTTCTTTAAGGGAGTTATTTATATCCTTCTTAAAGTCCTCTATTATCATGATAGGATGTGATTTTAGATCCAAATCTTGCTTTTCTGGTGTGTTAGGGTATCCGGGGCTTGGTGTGGTGGGAGAAATGGGTTCTGATGTTGTCAAGTAGCATTGGTTTCTATTGCATATGTTCTTGGCGTTGTCTCTAGCCATCTGGTTATCTTTAGTGCTATCTGCCCTTCCTGTATGTCCCTCCTGTGATCCTGGTTGTGTCAAAACTCCTTGGAGTCCAGCTGTTTTTGTGATCCTGTGATTCTGAGATCCTGTCATCCTGAGATCCTGGGTATGTCAGAGCTCCTGGGAGTCAAGCTGCCTCTGGGATCCTGAAATCCTGGTGTGACCAAGCTCCTGAGGTTCTGTTGTGTCAGAGCTCCTGGGAGTCAAGGTTTCTCTGGGTGTTGCAGGAGTGGGTGGCGAGCCAGAGCTCTGGGTTTGCTCAGGGCACAGGTGCAAGCTGGAAGGAGCCTGTGTCTCTGGCTGGCTGGAAGGAGCCTGTGTCTCTGGCTGGCTGGAAGGAGCCTGTGTCTCTGGCTGGGTGGGTGTTTGTGCTTCCTTGGTTCTTGTGGGGGTTCAAGTTACACTGGGTGCTGGGAAAGACTTGTGGCCTCAACTGTGATCTTGAGTGTGTCAGAGCTCCGGTGCTCCTGGGTATGTCTGATCTCCTGGGAGTAGAGCTTCCTCTGTGATCTTGTGATCCTGTGATCCTGGGCATTTCAGAGCACCTGGGAGTCAGGCTCCCTCACGGTGTTGTAAGAGTGGGTGCAGAGCCAGCACCCCAGGTCTGCTCTGTGTGCAGATTCAGACCAGAAAGAATCCATGCCATTGTCTGGGTTGGGGTTCCTGTATCCCTGGATCCCGAGGGACCCGGGGACTTTGAATATTGGGGCAGATGTTTTGGCCTTTCCCATGATCCTGGGTGTTTTAGAGCACCTGGGAGTCGGGCTCCCTCTGTGTGTTGTAGGAGTGGGTGCAGTGCCAGCACCCCAAGTCTGCTCCAGGTGCAGGTTCAAACTGGAAGGAACCCGTGCCACTGGCCAGTTGGGGGTTCCCGTGCTCCTGGTTTCCAGGGGTCCCAGTTATTCCCGGTATTGGGGCATATGTTGTGGCCTCCTCCCCTGTGGCCCTGGGCATGTTAGAGCACCTGGGAGTCGAGATTCCTCTGGGTGTTGTGGGACTGTGTACAGAGCCAGCGCCCAAGGTCTGCTCAGGGCACATGTTCAGACCGGAAGGATAATAATGTAATTATCTTATATGTGACACACAAAGGGGTTGTAACCCATGGGCTGAGAAACACTGGTCTAGAGGCATCTTTGAGTTGCAGTATTATGAAAAGCAAACCCACAAGCAAGCATCTGGGGAAATCCCACTTGTTATTTTTAGTAGTATTTTGATAATTTTCCTAGGGAGGCGCTAAGAGAGTGCATGGCACCCTTTGAGCTCTTACTATGTCAGCTGTGTGCTTTGTCCCAGCACATCTTTGCCCCGACCTCTAGAGGCAGGGAATGATACTACAACCATACTCTGTGTTGGAGATTCAAGAAGCCCATGGCCCACAGAGGCCCCGTTAAAACCCTGGTGACAATGGCATAGTATGTATTCATAATGCACACATTAGTATGTATTCATAATGCACACATTATTCTGGGAGAACTATTTTCAGGTAGAAAGTCGTGCAGCTATGTGAAGGTCCCAGTTCTGTTATTTCTTGTCTACATGACCTTGGGCAACTTAACTTAGGTTTTTGGAGCTTCTGTATGATAGAGATATCAACACTTGCCCTTCAGGGCTAACATCAAGCCTGACTGAAATTTTCTTGTATGCCAAATGTCTGCTGTATCGTCACAAAGACTTGGAAATGGCCAATAAACACACGTTCAAGTTCACTTGACATCACTGTTCACTAAAACCATGATAAGATACCACATTGTCCCCAGTAGAATGGGTAAAAATAGAAAGATTTGACATATTGCAATGTGAAGAGTTTGAACGGAAACAGCAATCTTGTGCTTCTGGGCAAACAGTGTACATAGGAGTAAAACCTGTGGAGAAATCATGTAGTAGAATCAACTAATGATGGCAATGTTTGTGTGCCAGGGTACATGTGTCCCGCAGGTAGTCTGCTGAATGAAAGAAGCCAGGCAGAGTGCACATTTTTATTCCATTTTTTTGGAGTTTCTAGTTCTACTTCAATTGCATGAACTCAAGAATAGGTCAAACCAAGCTTTGTGGAGAGAACTCTTTGCAGCGGTGACCCCTGTGGGAGACACAGAAGGAGTTGTTGAGGAGTTTAGGAGTTTCTTGCCTTGAGTGGAGTCATGGATGTAGATAGATAAAATTCATTAAGCTGTACATGAGAGACATGTGGGCATTATTCTAAGTCACATGATAGACATAAAATGTTAAGCTACAGTGTATATTGGTCATGTGGTAAATGCTCAACAAACATGAGAATCTTTCTTGGTTTTGTTGTCTCCTAGATAAGAATATGTTGGGGTTAAGATGATGGCTCAGTGATGTGCCTGGCATACAGTCACAGGGTCTGAGTTCAGATTCCAGAATCCAGGTAAAAAGATGAGCGTGGTGGTGCATGCTTGTACAAACTCCAGTGCTGGGGATAGGGGCAGAGGCAGGAGGATCCCTGAAGCTAATGGGCCAGTCTAGATAAAAAAATGAAGTCCAGGTTGAATCAGAGTCCTTATCTCAAAAGATAAGATGGGAAGCAATCAGTGGAGGCACTGGACTTGGACCTCTAGTCCCAACACACATGCATGCACGCATATACACGTGTGTATGTACATGGGTGCATCCACCCACATGAACACACACACACACACACACACACACACACACACACACACACTGTGACTTATATCCATATACAATGATTTCTCCACTCAAGTCAAGGAACATAGGGCAGTTCAAGAGGATGAGAAAGCCTCACATAGAAAGCTGGGTTACCACAGACTGAATCAAATGGCCCCTTGAGATGACAAGGATTCGCTTGTCTGTGTCGTGTGAGTAAGAAAGGTTCTTCCCTCCTGTGTGGTCATGGGGAACCTTGTGGAAAGTGGAACATTTCAAACAGTTGATGTTGAGGCAAGAGGGCAAAGTGTAGAAGTCGAGAGGATTCAGGGAAGAGCTAAAGGAGTCCGTGTAGCCAGGGTTTGCAAGGATGTGTGTGTACAGTTGGAACACATGGGTAGAGCACTCACGGGAGAACTTGGGTTCCAGGAGGAGCAGATTAGCCATGATTCTACTGGAGGAACACGGGGAGGTTTCCAAGTCATGTTGTCAAGCTGTCAACTGGAGATAACTGGGAATGTAAGTGTCAGGATACCTAGGAGCAGAAACTGCAGTTAGCAGGGCTAGATGAGTTCCGAAGAAAGTGCCTGGAGCAAAGGCCAAGTGTGGTTGTCCTGAGACACACTGGGAGGGGACAGGAGTCACACATGTAGGGTCTCACTCTATCTCACACCTTGTTGAGAAAATCCAGTATCTACCACAACCAGGAAGCTGGAGGCTAAGTCTTAGGGTTAAATCCCAAGTGAGATTTTTTTTTTTTGAGGAAGGGATATTTGTCTATTCAGTCTGGAATATGGATGCCAAGTGTGGTTCTTGCATGAGAAGGGGAGGGAAGCAAGATAGCGCATGGAAGGACCTACACATGGATGACCTCTTAGCTATAGCCTCAACCCTGCCTCACCAGGAATGGAGTTGTCACAGAAAGTCAAGGGAGAAGGGCAAGTACAAAGTTGTATGATCTTCTGTCACTGAGCCACTGGTATAGGTGGCTCCTGGTGGGGGAGTGAGGATTGTAATCTGTGGACATGGCAGGCCCTGTGTCCTGGACCATCTTCTGGAGAAGGGTCGGTGAAGATCCATTGGCCATAGCACCTAGAGCAGCAGAGAACAGACACCGTAATAAGGAAAGAGAGTCAGGGAGGCTACCTGCACATCCACGACAGTTCTGTCATGGGGACAGGAGACAATAGTCTCTCAGAACTGGTTCTGTCTGTCTGTCCTGCATGAGAGCATGATGGAACCAGTTAGTTTTACCATGTTGTCCACCCCTTCCAGTTTCCCTGATCCCATGGCCATCCCACTGAGGTCCCACTATGATCAACTCTTTCCTTGTCTGCTTCCCCACCAGAGAGAGCTCCTTGAGGGCTAGAGTTTGCCTCACTATCCTATTGTCCCTCTCAACCCCAGAGCCTGTCCCATCCTTGGCACAGAAGAGACAGTGGTGTTGCTTGGCATCAGGGATCCTTTACCCTTGTTCCCTATGCCCACAAAACCACCTTTTGTCTATACCCAGATTCAGGGCCATTGACTAAACTCTGACCTTGGGAGACAGTGATGATAAGCTACATGTGAAAACCAGGCAGCTGGCAGCTGTACTGAGAGCCCTCAGCCTTGTTTTTCGGTTATCTATACCTTTAAAAAGTTTATTTAAAACAAATTATATGGTTAATTTCTTCTCCCTGCTCTCCAAATGGCACCGTGGAAGGCAATTTTGCAATGTCTCTCTTGGAAAGAGAGAGAGAGAAAAAAAACCCAGGAGATTTTAAAGCCAGATAATTATTTGTATCAGCAGGAAATCGGAACTCTACGTCGGCTCTGAACAGGTACTGGGAGAACCTGACTGTTTAATTTCCCTTAAACCCCGTTTGCACGCATTTAGTGCTAAGAGGCTCACACTCAGAGTCAGGGAGTGGTGGGAAAGTCAGTGGAGGGAAAGGAAAGGGATGACAAACTAGAAGGTTGCAAATAGTGTATACTAAAAAGCTAGATTTCTGTTTTACCGGCAATTGGTTGTGGGAGCCCAGGGACTTTTATAGCCTGGGCTTGCCCTCCCTCCTCGGATGCTTTGCTATGGAGAAGCTGGCAAGACTCTGGATCCCTTAAGCACTTGGAGACGTGCTGTGACCACTTCCTGAGTGTCCTGTGGGTAGATGAGTGGTTGAGTCACAGCCTACTTAGCCTACATGGCTCTTGGTCTGTAAGAAAAGCAATTCAAGGAGACGCACAAACTTTTCTTGGCTGCCTCTCAAGGCTCTGCAGCTGCATTGCCGGACGAATCAGAGACTAGGGAGCCTGAGGAGCCACGTGTCATCCATCCAGTGTAAACTCCATTAAGGGGAAGCCTCTTCTTTGTCAGTGCCTGTTAGTGTCTTCTGTCTGTATGCAAGCCCTCCACCTTAAAGACCACTTTAATCATGTAATTCAGTTTCCAAATGAAGTTCAAATGAGGTAGGCTCTTGGCTAATTGCTAGAGACCCTGAGACTACAGTTATAGACAGGGAGAAAAACATGCTGATAGTTGTGGACAGGTGACAGTGGCATCATGGGGGGAGGTGTTCTTTGTTGTGTTGTAGCTGGGATAGAGTCAAGAGAGACTGGCATGTCTGAAAGTCAATCAAGGCTCTCTGGGCAGAGGGACATGCCTGAACACAGGCTTAGGAGTCTGTGAAGTCCTTGGGTTTCAGGCGCTGTGGTAGATGGGGAGGAAGGAAGCTGGGCTTGTGGGCCTGGGTAGAAATGAGTGTTGCTGTGGATCTCAGCAGAGTTTGATATAGCAGATCTTCAGAGGAGTGTCTGCCAAGGAGCAGAGCTCCCCAGAGGTGTGACTGTGACATTTCGTGTGTGCTGGCCATGGTGATGATAGTGATTGAATCCCTCCACATGGGATTTGGGGAGCCAAAGCTCCCAAAGTGTGTTTCCACCCCCACCCCAGGCAGGTTCTGTAGATGCCTTAAGTCACCCACACAGGCAATTCTGTCTTTCTGTGGCACATCTCTGCCAGGTACAGTTGAACACACAGGAGCTAAAACCAGAGAGGGAAGGCAAGACCTAAACCAGGCAGGCCTGGAAAGGGAAGCTCATGCTTTTCTAGAATATTTTGATCAGTTGACTGGCATGGCCCTCTAGGAGTTCAAGAAATTTGACTGCATTTAAAAAAAGTAATTGCTTAGCTCTCGGTGACTCAAACAAGGAATGTAAGGGTACCCAGCTTTTGCAAAGAGCTAGGCTTTGCAAATATCTGTTTCCTCTGTCTTTGAGCCTTCCCTCTCTTCCTCAGTGTGCCTTGGTTTAATTCTGCTCTTGGACATTCTTCTCTGACTCAGATCCCAGCCCATCACCAAGAGGGAGAGCTCACCACAGCACATATTAGGTTGGCTCTGAGTCTTATGGTAGTGGCACATGGTGACGATCTGATGCTCACAGTATGGTGGTGATGACAGCAATGGCCGCAGCTGTCAAACAGACAGGTCCTGTGATGGAGCTATCTTCAGGATAGTAGACAGCCCATGCCCCTGACCCTCTGGCTAGAGCCTTGCTTTGGGTTTCCTGCCACTAGGAAATCACATAGTGGACACAATGAAACTGGATCAAATCTCTTACAACCCACTGTGTATCTAAATTGCCCTAAGTGAACAAAACACCAATGAAGAATACTTTGTAATCTTTCTATCTACAGCAATCCTCAAATCATGTTCTACATACATGTTTCTATTCTGTGAGTAGACAAAGGCAGAGTGAATCAGGATATTGGGTTCCTAAATCTCCCTAGGCTTAAAACTCTGCCCATATGGAGATACTAGAGAGATAGCTTGGAAGTTGGAGAGGGTACAGAGGGTACCATTCATGCACAGGACCTGAGTTCAATTCCTACCACCCTCAGTCAGCTCTTGACTGCCTATGCCTTTAGTCCTATGAAATCTGAGGCCTCTGGCCTCCTTAAACACTTATACTCATGTGTGTATATAGCCATATAAAGACACATAAAGAATTTAAAATAAAATAAAATAAAATAAAATAAAAAAAACGGTTGTATAGAAACATTGCTACATCCTGTCTAACTTCAGGCAGCTTTTGAATGGTGACTGAAAAACACCAGCTGACTCGTCACCCCTTGTTTGTTGCCTATTTACTCTGTGTTCAGAACAGTAGCTGTGGCTGAGAAATGCCTAAATGTCCTAGGCTGTGGACTTCTGTGCCTTCTCGGGGACAGACATTTTCTGTGTGTCTTTCATTCACAGGGCTGACTTCCCACCACACCCCACCTGACATGAGCGAGCAGATGTCCTTCCAGGTCTCTAGTGCTCCAGGAGTCTCATGTCACATGCCCAGTGAAAGTTTTGTGACTGAATGGCAAGTGTTCAAAAAAGTATCTCCAGGAGGCTGGAGAAAGGCTCAGCCGTTACAGTGTTTCCTGCACAAGCAGGGAGACCTGAGTTTGGATCCCCAGCAACCGTGCATGAGTCTGGACAAGGGCGGTGCCTGTGGTGGTACAGGAGTGCACAGGACAGACCTTGGAACTCACTGGCCAGCAAGTCTAGTGAATTCCTAAGCTCCAGGTTCAGTGAGAAACCCTGTCTCAGAAGATCAGAGATGGAGAGCAATTGAAGAAGACACACGGTATTCACTTCTAGCTTCCACATGAGTACATATGTGTGTGCATGCTGCACGCACATGAATACATCTCACATGAATGCAAAACTAACACATGTGCATGCTCCTACAGACAACCCGTCATTTGTGGGCCTAGCAGTAATGGCTTTCTTCCGGAACTTGTGGGTAGGAGGTGGCCCTTGACGGAGCATGCAGAACGAATCTAGATGTGGTTCCCCCTCAGCTGCTTTCTGACCTTAGAAAGTCCTTGGCAGAAACAAGTTTCTTTCTGTGAAATGAAAAGGTTTGACTCTGTGTTCCTCTTCTGTTTCTTCAAGCTCAAATCCACTCACATTTTAAGGCTATTAATAGAATTTTCAGAACTGTGAAAAGATGTAAAAATGTGTGTTCCCTGAGGGCTGTGGTGGATGTGAAAGAAAGAGAACCTGGGACATAGAATTCACTTCTGCCTTGCTTAGAAAGGGTTTGTTTTCTTTCCTTATAAAATATAGATAGGAGAGCCTTCGTCTACTCTGGGGTCCTATGGCAATTAATTAGTTAATGTCTGTGCAGTTCGAAGGGAACAAAAAACCATCACATGTAATAAGCTGTAGCGATGCTAAGTGTTATTATTTTCCACCCGGATTCTCCCATTATGCTTCAGTTTCATATTACAGTCACCATAACAGCACCAGTCGGGGCTCTTCTGGTTAATTATGCTACTAGTGAAAGGGAAAAGAATTCCCTTTAAAATTTCCGTTTCAGCTCGTCTCTGTCTCCAGCTCCTTCTCCTACCTCTCTAGTGCAACATTATACATGCTAATGACTCAGGGTCAGTAAATATGGTCACTCCTGTTCTTCCCTAAGGCTCGCTATGATCTGGAGACACCAGCATCGTCACAAACGAGCAAGTGGCACATAGTGACACTGCAGAGCACTCTACACTCTACCCTCTAGGGCTTCTTCAAGTGTCTGTATGTGTGTGCACGTGTGTGTGCGCGCGCGCGCGTGTGTGTGTGTGTGTGTGTGTGTGTGTGTGTGTGTGTGTGAGTGAGAGAGAGACAGAGAGAGAGAGAGAGAGAGATCCTGCTTCTTCCATATGGTGGAATGGGACATGTTTGACAAAGGTAGAAGTTGCATAGGTGTTTTCTCATGGTTGGGTGTTGTCATGGCTGCCCTGGATCAGAGCACAATGAGACACTCATGAGACAGGGCCTAAGAACATTCCCTTATCCATGCGAAGAAAGCTAGTATGGCTCTTCAGGCTTTCCTGTGATGCTCCCAAATTATGTAAGAAGTCAGTGGCTAACGAGGGTGGTATTTGTTAGTGGTGAAGCTTTTGTGTATCCACATAATTCTGGAAGTAACCCAAATAAACTTGGCTCACCAGGCCGGTCTTGGGCAGAAAACAACTCTTTGGTCTGTTGATGTCTTCTATACTTAAACCCAAACAGGGACCGGTATAATCAAGAATGTGTAGAGCATTCATGGGGGGAGCCTCGATGTGGCCAGTCATCTTTCGGAGTTAGCATGGCAGGTCTCCTAGCTATGGTGACAGTTGCTTGGCTATTGCTAAGGGGCACTAAGATATGAGGCTGAGGTCTAGACGTCTTTACAGAGGGAACATTCTCTAGCTCGGTATCCATCCCCTGCTAGGCACTTTCCGCTTTGGTGTCCAAACTCAAAAGTGTTCAACTTACGGGAAGATTAGTCGGTGTGGCTGAAAAACTTGGTAGGAGATGTTCTGACAGATTTGAAGGATGTAGGTTGGTATGAGAATTGGGTTCTAAATCAGTTAAGAGGTGATGAAGAAAAAAAGAAACAGACGAAAGGGCCTGCTTGGGTCACTTAGGGGCAAATGTGGCAAGATTGCCATGGAGCTGGAGTCCCTCAAGGGAAAACAGAAGGCTTTGAAGCCAAATGGCAGTTCACTGGAGGTACAGACCATGAGGTATGGGCCAGTCCTACTGGGCCACTGCTGTTGAGGAAGGAAATGTCATGGTCTGGTAGAAGCCATTCCAACTGCTCCCTAACAAGGTGACCAATGTAGCTTGTAGGTGAGGGCCTGCAGGGTGACCAGAAGCCTGGAAACAAATTGTGCATGTGTTGCTTACATGCTGGTGTACGGACCACTTGGGCTTTGTATGCTGGGCCGGAGTGAGTCTTAACTCATGCAACCTCTAGATGCAAAAGAAAGCAGGTTAGAAGGAAGCATGGGACGGAGTGTGCGAGAGAATAAAGGCTGGTGTTTGTCTGAGGGACAGGCAATCCTCCTCCTTAAAGAGTATAGCGTGTACATTTCTTCCTGGAAAGAAAGTATAGTGTGGTTGGACACTGTTTTCCAGGCCTGTTGAGCAGCTAGCTCTGACTGGCAGAGAAGTATGTCAGTCATGGACCATGTCTACAGGATTATAAAGAACTAAATAAGGTGGTGACTCCCTTCCAAGTCACAGTACTGGAGACTGTTCCTTTGGTAGAATAGCTGATACAAGCAAACTCCTAGGTCACCTGGCTTCATTCTGTGGCGTCCCTCTCCTGGCACCTGGAACCTGGCACCTGGCTCCCAAATTAAGTTTGAGCTCATAGGTTTTGCTCTACATCACAGTGCTGGCTGCCTTTATGTCATCTTGACACACGTTTAGGATCATCAGAAAGGAAGGAGCCTCAGTTGAGAAAAATGGCTCCATAAGATCCAGCTGTAGGGCATTTTCTTAATTAGTGATCGATGGGGGAAGGTCTAGCCCATTGGGGGTGGTCCCATCCCTGGGCTGGTGGTCCTGGGTTCTATAAGAGAGTGGGTTGAGCAAGCCATGATTGCATGCCAGTAAGCAGCACCTCTCCATGGCCTCTGCATCAGCTCCTGCCTCCAGGTTCCAGTCTTAGTTGAGTTCCTGTTCTGACTTCCTTCAATGATGGACATGTAAGCCAAATTCAACCTTTCCTCAACAATCATGCTTCTGGTCATAGTGTTCATCTCAGTGATAGAAACCCTGACACCCATGAATAACCTCCTCACCTCCTGGAGAAGCCCTAGCTGGTGTTAGGAATTCTGATGGCTTCTGCTCTAATCTCACAGCTCAGCTTTCTGACCTGACCCCCTTGTCCTGCCATAACTTGGAGAATGCTCTGATTGGCTGTGATAAAGACTCAGTCAGAGAATGGGGCTCAGAAACAAGAAATGCAGGTGCTCTGGAGCACTCCAAGTCTAGGGGTCTCCTAGGCCGGGCCTGTGAGTCGATGCCCAGTGTCTTCCCAGGCAGGTGAGCGGTACAGCGGGCCAGGCTGTGGCCCTTGCTTCTGTGCAGGGAGAAGCTGTGCTAGCCTCTCAGGTCTGCACATCATTGGCATTCTCAAGCTTGAAGAGGGTCTCTGGGGACAGGACTCATTGGAAGCATGCCTCATTGCTCACAGTGCCCTTTCGCCCAGCTCGGCAGGGCAGGAAGCTTTAGTGGATCATTGTGTGTTTCCCAGGAGGCAGCTAGCAAAGGCGGGATGTGAGTGGACATAAGCTGGCTGCACTGATTTATAGACTCATAAGGAGAAATGGCCATGGGATGAACAGGGAAGGAAAAGTCGATCTCATTGAAGCTTGCTGGGGTTGGGGTTGAGATGGGCAGGGAAAGAGAACAGTCAGGTGAGATCTTGTGATAGCGGATGGAGAGGGTATGGGTCAAAGATGAAATTGTTAAAGCCTAAATAGCGTGCTTCATATTGTGACATCTTCTCTGTGCACGAATACATTGGTGCATGCATGTGTGGATGTGGAGGTCAGAGGGTAACTCCCAGTGTTGTGTCTCAGTTGCCTTCAACTTTTTCTTTGAGACAGCAACCTCTGTGATTGGCTTGGCCGTAGCCTAGGTTAGTTGGCCAGAGACCTTCCAGGAACCTGCCTGTCTTCATGCCCCACCTTTGCCACCTTTGGGATTCTAAGTGTCTGTTGCTTTGTCTGGCCTTCAGTGTGAGTTCCAGATCCTGAAAGGTGAGGTGTTTACCCACTGAGCTATCTTTCCTGCCCCAGTGGTGTTTTCTAACTATGTTCAAAACAAAACAAAACAAAACAAAACAAAACAAAAACAAAAACAAAAACAAAAGCACCTTATAATCATTTGATACTGCTATTTCTCCATTGCTGTTTCCATATTTCACCCATGGTAGCAAATAGGCACGCGGAGGCAAGGTTTAGCATCAAATCTAAGGTATTTGGTCTCCCTCCTTCCTGTGTTTTGAGTCTTTTTATTTATTCACTCATCAAACATTCACTGAGCATTTAGTAGGCACCAGCTGGGGTATGGAGATGAACAGGAGAAATACAGTCCCTAACTCTCCAATATGGCTATGGATGGAGCTAACAGGCTGTGCTCACTCATTGGTTCAATAAATATTTATAGAGTGCTCAGTGTTTGATCATCTCTGTGTTAGGCATTGAGAATAAAGGGGCAGACAGGCGAGAACAAATTACCGTTGCTTTTGGAGAGGCTGTAGTGTGGGTGGGGAAGATGTTAAGCAAAGAAGTTCATTAAATGAAAACATAGTGACATAGTCTGAAAGATGCTCCAGGTGCTGGAGAGATGGTTCAGTGGTTAAGAGCACTGGCTACTCTTCCAAAGGACGATGGTTCGATTCCCAGTACCCACATGGCAGCTTACAAGTGTCTGTGACTCCAAGATTTGACACCCTCACAAAAACATACATTCGAGCAAAATAACAATGCATATATATATATATATATATATATATATATATATATATATATATATGAAATATATTGTTAAAAGAAAAGATTCTCTGGTGTTCTAGCTCATAGGGGGCACGTTTCCATATTATTCTGAGTTTCAGATTGTGTTCAGTCATGAGCCAATACTGTGTGTTAATTGGAGATGTGTGTGTGTGTGTGTGTGTGTGTGTGTGTGTATGGTGTGTTTGTGTGTGCAACCAAAGTTTGATGGCTAATATTGCTAACTTGGTAGGCTCTAGGAGACAGGGCTCTTGGTATATATGTGAGGAAGTTTCTAGTAGAGGTAGGAAGACCCACCCAAGTGCATGTGGCATCACTCAGTGAGTCGGGCTCTCTGAATGGGGAGCATTGGCTTTCATCCCATCTCTTTCTGCTTCCTGACTTGGGTGCGTGTGACCTTGTTCCCTTGAACTGTGAGCCAAAGAAGGCCCTTCCTCCCTGAGGTTGCTTTGTTACAGCAGTGGGAGAGGGGTTAGAGTTGTGTGGGAAACATAAGGTATCAAATGAATGCCATGGTTCCTGTTAGCCACCCTTTCTTAGCATCGACAAACCCAGGGGAGTCAATGAAGCATCAAGTGGGCATCATGGGCAAGGCAAAGGCTGGCTGTGGCTCAGGAACTCAGCCACAGTGGCCACTCTTGTCCCTTTGTTTGGTAGCCATAGATAATTTGCTTTTGTATGTGTGCAGTGGGAGATTTAACCTGTATACTTAGAAATTTGACATCTACTGCTCTTTCTTCATGTCCTTTCTAACCAATAGAAGTCCCCATTCAAGTGTCACCCTGCTCTGTCTCATCACAGATAAACCAGGCACAGGGACCCCAGTATCTAGAGGTTTTCTGCTGGAGGCTTTCATCTCTTTCTCATAAAAAATGCTGAGCTTATAGGGCTTTTGTTTGTTTGGTTTTTTTTTTTTTTGCTTTTGTTTTTGTTTTACCTTGAAGTGGTGCATATCTGTGTCTATTAATGTTAATAGGTTACAGTAGTAATGGAGCCCCCAACTCTCACTTTCAAAAATATACAACCCCTAGGGCATTTTGTAAGGTTATACTTTCCCAAGATGGCTGCAGAGGCACCTTCCACCTTGTGGACATTACTGTGATGTTGCTGTTCCATTCCCAAGGTTATAGTCTGGGCTCTCGACTTTGACCTGTGTTCCCATGTGAACCCACAGGGTTGGCAAAGCCACACTAACATGCCCGAGGTAACACCCTTTTGCTAGCTTGGCAATCTCTATATTTTATGTCTCAGAGCTAGTGGCCATGTAAGGCGTGCGATTGTCCTGAGGCCACTGGATGCTACATTATGTATAATAGAATAGAGGCCAGGGAGCAAAAATCACATGGGATACTGATGGAGAAGGCGTCATGGATGAAGGTTTCCCAGCCTTGGATTTCTGAGTGCTCAGCCATCCCTCAGTGCATGAGCCATTGACAATGGAATTGCAAAGGAAAGAAATGGTTCAGATGCCAGGGATTGGAAGGGATAGGTTACTTAACAATAGAAAAAGACGAAAGCTCTTTGTTCCTCTTGTAGGTGTGTGTGTCTGTCCCCATGGCCTTGCTGACTCCAGGTGCCTGTCAGCACCACCTCCACATGACACTTTGAACCCAAGTTTTCTCAAGCTGTCACAGAGCCTGACAGATGTGGTGAGGCTGTGATAAGTCAACTTAACCCAGAGAGTGCTAGGCTCTGCCTTGTCCTTAGTGAGTCCTCAGGACTAATCTGGGAATAGAAGCAACTTCACATTCTGTGGGATCTTGCTTATCTACCCCACTTCCCTGGCGATATTTAGAATATAGGAATATTTTCCCTCTAGTCGCAGGGATGGAAGTGCTCCATTGTGGAGTTAGATTCCCTAGACCTTAAAACATTTGAGATAAGATCCGCTAAGCTCTCCAGGCTGGCGTTAACGTATGGTCAGCCTCCTCATTGGTTGGAATTATGGGTCTGGCTGAGTGCACATTTGCATCTGAGTTTGGTGTGGTCTGAGATCTGCTTGCAGTGGTGGATGGAAAGGGAGTAACAAGGGCTTTAAAATATACAGCTCACACAGCTAAGAACTTACTGTGTCCTAGGCCTTTCTGCAGAATTCAAGTCAATAATTTGGTTTCTTTTCTCTGCATAGCCCGGGCTGGCTTCAAACTCATGATTCTCCTGCTACTTATCTTGTCAGTGGTGGGATTGAAGGTCTGCACTGACACACGTATACACACACACACACACACACACACAGAGAGAGACACACACAGACACACAGACACACAGACACACACACACACACACACACACACACACACACACACACACACACACACACAGTCAGAGGACAGCTTCAGGTGCTTTTCCTTAGGTGTAGTCCACATTTTCTGACGAAGCATGTCACTGTGGCCCAGAATCTGCCCAGCAGGCCAGGCTGGCTGGGTAGTGAGGTCTGTGGATCTGTTTAGCTCCACCTTCCCAGCATGGGGAATTAAAGACACAAGGGCATGGAGCCCATTTTGTTCTTTTTAAAATGTGGGTTCTGAGGGTTGGATTTACATCCCTGTGCTTTCAAGGTAAACAGTTGGCCACCGAAGCCATCTCCCAGACCTCTCTCTTTTAACATTAGTCTTTAATCCACTTCACTGGACAAGCGAGGAGACGGACGTCCAGACCGCGCGTGGCTTGCTGGTCCTTACAGCAAGGACAGAGAAAAAGCAAGTCTGGTTTCTAAGGGCAGCAGGATTTGAGGCAGTGACTTAGACATGTTCATCCTAAGGAAACATGGAGGACACATAATTTTAATCCGAAAGTGTAGCAAAGAGCTGGCCCCTGGACTCCGTGTGAACGCCGCAAACCCTGGCTGTCGGCTCACTCGGTTCAGCTGAGCAGTTTTTGGCAAACATCAGCACCCCCCCCCTCACCCCCCATTTCTACTCGGAGGTTCTTCCGTTTCCAGCACATATGTTCCTCTGTTCTGGAGTTTTTCCTGACAGAAGCAGGAGGTTTTTGACAAACAACTTTAATATTCTTTGCTTCTGTGTGGCTGGCTCTAATAATCCTGCAAGCCTACAAGGTCACGAGGAAGATTAAATCTGAGACATCGGAGGCAGATTTTGACACATCATTATTTAAATCCTGAGCTGCTTGAGGGCTCCTGTCCCCAAGAGCCCTGATTCACTGTCCAAATGAACACCCCAAATTCTACGAGGTTGCTGAGCACGGATTCTGGAGTCCTGACGGGAAATGCCTGCTCTGCTTGGCGTGACAAGGCCCTCGCTTTCTGTCCCTGAAGAGTTATTGCCTGTGGGAAGAATGAGGGTTTCAGGAAATCTGGGTCCTCTCCCATCTCTTGCTGTGGACTTTAGGATTTCATCCAGTCTTAACAAATCTTTCATGATTTCTACTTACGGAGTTATTGATATCATTTTGTTTTTTAAAGACATGTTTATATTTAATTTTTGTGTGTGCGCTAAAGTGTGTGTATGCGCACACACATGTATGCATGCTATAGCTGTATGGGTCCTTGAATAAGCCAGAAGAGGATGTCAGATCTCCTGGAGCTGGAGTTATAGGTGGTTTAAGGCACACAACATGGGTGCAGGGAAAAAACCCTCAGGACCCCTGTAAGAGCAGCAAATGCTCGTAACTGCCGAGCCATCTCTGCAGCCTATTCTGCTTTATTTTAATTGAGATATATTTTTTAAAAATAAAAATGTACATATTTTGAACAGTTTGATAAAATTTTTAAAATGTATGGTCCAAGGGAGCATAGGCCCAATTGAGAGAGGGGATCCTTTCACCATTCCAGAGGGCCCATCTTTCTCTTCCTAGGATTGTAAGGGTCTACCTCATTGCCTGGACTGACTTTCTTTTTCTTTTGTTTTATTTTTCCAATGTAGCTATGTAGCCCTGGCTGTCCATAACTCACTCTGTAGACCAGGCTGGCCTCTAATTCACAGAGATCTGCCTGCCTCTACCTTCGGAGTGCAGGGATTAAAGACATCGCCACCATACCCAGGACTGTCTTCCTTCCTTCCTTCCTTCCTTCCTTCCTTCCTTCCTTCCTTCCTTCCTTCCTTCCTTCTTTCCTTCCTTCCTTCTTTCCCTCTCTCCCTCTTCCCCTCCTCTCTCTCCTCCTTCTCTCCCTCCTCTTTCTCTCCCTCCTCCCTCTTTCCCTCCGCTCATCCCTTCTCCCCTCCCTCCTTCCTTTTCTCCCTCCTCCCTTTTCCCTCCTCCCCTCCTTCCTTTTCTCCCTCCTCCCCTCCTTCCTTCTCTCCCTCCTCCTTCTCTCCCTCCTCCCTCTCTCCCTCCTNTTTCAAGGAAAGCACTATGAACTGAGATCTCTAGGCTCTCTCTACCACTTAAAACTTCCCTGTCTTATCCTCCAGGATTGCCGAGAGCATTGTCCCAAGCTCTCAGTGTACTTAGGCAATACATTTGAATCACATCCAAACCCTAGCACAGGAGAGACATTTGTTCCCCTTTGGTATGATGCTTCTTTATATAAAACCTGATGGAGGGATGAAGGGAGGGAGAGAGGAAGAGAGAAAGACACACACACACACACACACACACAGAGAGAGAGAGAGAGAGAGAGAGAGAGAGACAGACAGACAGACAGACAGACAGACAGACAGACAGACAGACAGAGACACACAAAGAGAAAGTACAGGCTGGACCCCAATAGCCTTTGCATGGTTACCCATCTACTCACTTAACTTCCTTATACTAAGACGCACCCATTAAACTTTCTATCACACCCCCCCCCCCAGAGCCTCAGGCTGTCAATAAAGCCTTAAGGAATGGGTCCTTGGAGGACAATTCCAAACCAGACCACAGGTTAGAACTGCTAGGCAATACTTCAATAATCAAATCAAATGAGTAGTCATTTTGGTTGATTTTGGAAAATCATTTTGAAACAGAGGGCTTGCTCTCCCATCCCCAAAGTTCTTCAATGAGCTATAGAGAGCAAACCCATCCCAGAGGTGGACTCATAGGAAAACAACCGTGAAGGTGAGCCTAGGCTGGTGAGGTCACTCATATTCTTCTGCAAGGGAGCCTGGTTTACAGACTTGGGATCAGAACATGAGTTGGGGCTCAGTGGGGAAGCTAGTTCCTGTGAGGTAAGAACATTATTATCATGGTATGCCAGAGTAGGGGTCAGGCACATCATAGACTCAGCCTCTATCTCTTAAACCAGAAGCCAGTGTATACATTTCCTGTGAAGAGTCAGCTACCAATGATTTCAAGCTCAGCAGGCCATCTAGTCTCCTTGGGGACTCTCCACCTGTGCCTTCACAGCCTCACTCATAGTGCTCCATGTCACAGCCTCACTCACAGTGCTCCATGTCACAGCCTCACTCACAATGCTCCATGTCACAGCCTCACTCACAGTGCTCCATGTCACAGCATGACTCACAGTGCTCCATGTCACAGCCTCACTCACAGTGCTCCATGTCACAGCCTCACTCACAGTGCTCCATGTCACAGCATGACTCACANAGACAGTGCTCTGTGATACAGTGTCCAAGAGGTTGTGGTCCATGATAGGGTGGGGCTTGACAGTAAGAGCTGTTTCCAGTCGCCCTCTGTGTTGGTTTGGCTTCTATTGCTTTGATAAAGATGGTGACCAAAACCAACGACGTGGAGAGGAAGTTGTTCCTGAAGGCAGAACCTACAGCAGAGACCATGGAGGGGTGCTGCTTTCTGCTTGCTTCCAAAGGCTTGCTCAGCCTGCTTGCTTTTACCTCCAGGGACCTCCCACCTCAAATATTAAATTAAAAAATGCCCCATAGATGTGTCTATAATCTGAGGGAGGCATTTCCTCAATTGATGCCCCCTCTTCCTGGACGACTCCAGCTTATGCCAAGCTGACAAAAAAAAAAAAAACCCAACCAGCACACCCATACTTCTGTGAGTCAAATCTCATTTATGTTCTTCTGGGTAAGCTATGCTATTCCAAATCCCCAGTTCAGCAAGCTAGAATTAGGTGGAATCACACCTTTGTGCTGTGTCTCGGATGCACTTTTGTTGGTATCTCTCCAAGAGAACAACACAACAGTGCGTTGGAAAAGCACAGGGTTGGACAACATGTCCTTGACTGTGTCCCTGGGGATGCTCTGTCTCTTGTCCTAGACTGGCCTCTTCCATCTTAGAGGAAGTTTTATCTCAAGTTTTATTGACCTGCCTCAGGAAGTTGGAGCTATGGTTCCCAAGATGTCCTTATGGATGGTCTTGTCCTTGAGTCTAGACTGTCTGGGACTGGGGTCATAGATTCTTTCTGCCTAGAATGTCCTTGCTATTTATTTATTTATCATCATCATTATCATCATCATCATCGTTATTATGTGTATGTATATGCCTGCGTGTGTGCACCATGGTGCATGTGTGAAGGTCAGAAGACAATTTTGGGCAGTTTTTTCTTTCTTTCTTTCTTTCTTTCTTTCTTTCTTTCTTTCTTTCTTTCTTTCTTTCTTTCTTTCTTTCTCTCTTTCTCTCTTTCTCTCTTTCTCTCTTTCTCTTTCTTTATTTCTTTTTTTTTTTTTTTTTTTGAGACAGGGTTTCTCTGTATAGCTCTGGCTGTCCTGGAACTCACTTTGTAGACCAGGCTGGCCTCGAACTCAGGAATCTGCCTGCCTCTGCCTCTGCCTCCCGAGTGCTGGGATTAAAGGCGTGCGCCACCACGCCCAGCAGTTCTTTCTTTTCACCCCTTACACCCTGGGTCTTGAACTCAGGTCATCTAGATCTCTCTGCAAGCACTTTTACCTTCTGAGCCATCTTGCTAGACCTGGATTTTTACTTAAATGTGGCCTTCAGGGTCCAGCTCTGTAATCTAAGGAGCATGGGATCTTTTAATTGCTAGGTGATGGAGAAACAAGATGCCAGACAGCCCATCAGTGGTGCATTGTGGGACACAGAAGATCCAATTCTGTTTGTGTCGGAGCCAGAATAGTAACCAGCAGCCCCTACCTGGTTATACTATTTTATTGTTGCCATAGCTACCTGAGATGAAAATCTGCCAGCGTGGGCAGGGGCTCACCATGATCGTCACCTATGAATGGTCTCTGCCGGATTCAGCAGTTTTTAATTTAATAATAGTCGGTACCTTTTGAGAGGACGAGTGACAACATGGGGACACATGAGGCATTGCGGAAGAGCTGAGGTGAAACTCTGCAGGTAGGCACCTGACAACACGTTCCCAGACCTGGCTAGGGTGTGAGCTTGGGGGCTGTTAGCACCCCCATCCAGCTCGTATGGCAGAGTGGTCATGCAGTCTGACATTTTCCTGTGTCTTTTTTTGGGGGGGGTATTTAAATTCAGGGGCAGTGGGGTCAATGCTGAGATATTTATGCCCTTTTTATAACTGCTGCTTAAGCTGCTTCTTGACAAATTCTAATTAAGCAAGGATAATAAGTTGCAGAAACACGGTGGATTTTGGTGCCTTTCCTGTGGCATGTCACATCTTATAACCCACAGAAACACTCTTCGGAACGGTCTGTGTAAAGTCACCTTGGCCATTGCCCCAGAGGTGTCGGCTGGGCTAACACCTCCCTCTTTTCTCCCTTACTGTAAAACTATTTTTAGGTATGAAATTAATTGCAGGGAAGTTCAGGTTAAAGAGATTTGTGTTTCTTTGTAGTAAACTTTCATCTTGGCTTAAGAGTGTAACACCCAATTAAATAGCTGGGTGGGATTTGAACTCTGGTCTTAGCTGGCTATACAGTCCAGGAAATAAAAGTCAATATAAAAATCAACAGTAATAGTAATAAAACAATTCTCAAAAATGAATCAAGGGGTCTGCTGATGGATTTTTGATCGTGGTGACTTGTGTCTGTGGAAGGGAGTTATTATAGTGGCAGAACTCAGTAAGCTACTGGCTATGTCCGACTATGTGGAGTGACTGGGACAGACCAGAAATTTAATGGTGAGAGCCTCCTTCTTTAGAGTTTCATTCATCCCATACCCACTTTGTAATGTTCAGATTGTCAACTTGATACAATCTAAAATCACCTGGGAAGAAAGTCTCAGTGATTGGTTTGGTTTCCAGGCATGTTTCTGGCGATATTGTCTTATTAAGTTAATTCATAGAGGAAGACAAATCAGCCCACTGTGAGTAGCACCATTCCCTAAGCAGAGGGGTCCTGAGCTGTGTAAGAATGGAGAAATTGAGCTGAGCACAAGCCAGGCAGAAAGTAAGCATGCCTGCATATTTCCCCCCTCTGCTTTCATTTGAGGATGTGATGTGGCCACCTCTCTCATCAGCTGGGATTATAAACTACAATAAGCTTACTCTACCCTAGGTTTTTTTTTTCAGGGTCTTTTATCACAGCAACAGAAATTAAACTATAATATCCTTGTATGACATGGTATATACAGTTTTAAAAGGCTTATTTACATAACTTATGTATGTGAGTGCTCTATTTGCATGTATTCCTGCATGACAGAAGAGGACATCAGATCCCATTATAGATGGTCGTGAGCTGGGTACTGAGAATTGAATCCTCTAGAAGAGCAGTCAGTGTCCTCAACTGCTGAACCATCTCTCCAGTCTAGGACATGGTATTTATTATCTACAAATCCTTGATCCCTGTCCCTGCCTCTTCTCAGCTGGCCCCAGGTCCACAGTCCCATGGAGGGTACTAAATGCCAGCAATGAATGATACTTCTTGTCCTCCGTTGTGGACATCTCCCCACGGACAACCTCTTCTTGGCTTCATTTTTGAATTGCATGACCCCTCTGGGAGTTGGTAAAAGCTTCATGTACATCTCTATTCTGCCTGCGTGTCCTGCCCGAGTTTCAAGTTTGCTTTCCAGCTGTGAAAAACATATGTACGGACGGCGGTAATTGGGAATTTAATAATTTTTTGATGTTTCTTGTGGTGTTTAGGAGATCCGTTGAGAATGAGCCATATTTTTCTTCAATGTTTCCCTATTCTGTGCGGAAGCTGTCTGAGTTAAAGCTACACAGGGCTTTTATTCTCACCACCCCCATAAGGCAGGCTAACTTTGAAGCCATTTCCTTTTTAAAGGGGATGCATATTGGTTCTTTATTTTCTCTTTTTGTTTTTATTGCTATAGTGTTCTGTGTAATTTTTTTTCCAGGTCAACGTAGAAATAAAATATCCATGGGGGAAGAAACCGCCAGAGTCAGAACTTCAGACGTGAGGGCTGTCTCCGTGTCTCCCGTGAGCACAGGCCTTGCGGTTCCAGCCCATGCTTGTGTTTTTTCACTCCGTGTTATTTGATTTCAAGGTCGTCAGATGACACTAGCTCTATTGTGCTCACTCCCCAAAGCTTGAGACTAACGGAAAAATTGTGACCTGTGTTGTTATCACATCCCGGGAGCTCCCACCTTACCTCTGAGGGAATCCATATAGCACACTGGGAAGTCTTGGAAGGAGTGGGTGAATTCTCTGACTTGCTTATTGGAGACATGTGTCACTGTGCCACCCAGGGATGCCATCTGTGGGTTCTGGGATGCGCCAAACAATCTACATTCTTCTATTTTTCTTTCTCCCCTCTCCATCTACCACAGGGGCAGGGTGATGACTAAGCTTCCTTGATAGCTTGCTGGATTTGGACTCACCTTGGAGACACGCCTGAGGGGTGTCTGTGAGACTGTTTCTGCTTAGACTTTAACTGAGTTACACTGAGATGTGAACCTGGGCAGGACTGTCCCATGGGTTGGGATCCTAGACTGAATAAAAAGGAAACCTGAGGAGAAGATGAGTGCTGGCATCCACCTTTCTCCGTGTCCTGACTGTGGATGCAGTGTGACCAGCTCCCTCATGTTCCTACTGCCATTATGAACGGTTTCCCCTCAAACAGCAAGCCAAACTCAACCATTGCTCTGGCCCCTGAGAATTTGCATTTTAATGCATAGTATACAGTTCATAGTATACAGTTAGAGAAACTGAGGCTCAGAGGCACAGCGGGAGGCCCAAGCCCTTTAAAGACTTAGTGTTATCTTTGGGCCTGGTCTGCTGTCTTGAGCTCTTCCCTGGGTTCAGTTTAGCGCATTCTGGAACCCACAGGAGGCCAGCCACCAGCAACGCTTTCCTGTCTATCCCCTCTGCTTAAGAGCGGCATTTCTGCTGGGATATGTACAACTAGACAATCCTTGGAGTCTGGGACTCTGGCCTAATCGAATTTTATACTTTGGTGGGTCATTGAAGAGGGTCCCGGTGTCCACTTTGGAACCTTCCGCAGCCCAGATGTCTACACAGAGGCTCGGCAGCTGGAAGATTGTCTCCTTTCATAGGCAGAGCCTTGCTTATCATGCAGTGGCATCTCCGTGTAAGGGTAAACTTGACTCCTCTACTTTGGAATTATCCTGTGCTAACAGAATTCTCAGACTCACAGGTATGTGGATAATTAGGACTCTTGTTAATCATTCTGTGTCCCTCTCCCCTCCCCCGCCCTCCAGCAATGAGATTCACACAGATTAATTACTGCCTGCTATAAATAAATGTAGAGAAAAGCAATCTGCATAGGAGAGGCAGAGGGTAACTGTCATTTAATATAGCGCAGCTTTCCGCACACCTGTTCTCCCCTCGCCGTCACCATGGAAACCACACTTTATAAGAGAAGCTATGCATAATTAGCATGGATGGAGGTCTATATCAATCAGAATAATTTGGAAGAATACTAAAAGCCCGAAGGAGCAGGCAAAACTACTTGTCTCAGTAGGAAGGGATCAGATCTCCACTGTGTGGTAAATGAGGAGGCAGTTACAGTAAGAAATCAGCAAAACTAGAGATTCTGGGTCAGCTGAAAGATGGGGTGGCAGCCTGCCTGCGCGGGAGAGAGAGAAAACTTTGTCGTTGAGTTTGCTTTTCTCTTCAAGTGCTATTTAGGGCCGCGCAGAGGAAACACGAGCCAGACAGATACATACTTCGCAAGGTGCGGGTGCTGGAACTGCAGGAACTTTAATTGATTGTGGTGTGGCTGTGCGCACAGGGGACCTCTGCGTCACGGTTGGCAGTGGGCCTGGGGTGAGAAGCTAGAGGGTCTTGTTGGAGAGTGTGGGGCTTCTCTATGGAACAGCGGGCAGCTTTCAATCGAGGTGTGGGGTTTTAGGAGGCTTGGAATGGCCAAATTGCTTCTGAGTGTGGGCAGGGACCTTAGATTATTTCCGTGCCCTAGTTCTTGAGGATGAATGGAAGTCACAGAGAGAAGAAACAAGTCTAAGGTTTCAAAGCCACCGAGGGCCTTTCTGAGGCCAGGGCTCAGCATGGTTTCTCCTTCACTATGTTTGCTGAGCCACAGGGCCAGACCACTGCTCTGCTCATCAAGCATAGGAACTCACAGGCCTCTCCCGACAACCTGGCAGACAGGGGTTTCTGTGTGGATTTCTTTCAAATGCAGAGCAGTGTCTTCAGTCACACGATTAAAGCCCCTTGATTCTACAAGCATTCATTTTTAGTAATGGGATAATAGTATGCTCAGGACTCATAATGTTTCCTGTAAACTATACATTTCCCAGTAGGCACCAGGGAGCACTATTCATAGAAATGGACATTTACTTATTCAACACGCATGCGTCACCAGTTGGTGTGCGTCAGGATCTATTGCATGTGCTGGGTACAGTCATGGCTAGGACATCATCTTATGTTCTTATCGATTCTGCAGTCTACTAGGGAAACACGAGATTCTAGCCCGGAAACAAATGAATAACGTTTTAGATAGTCGTAGAGTGCCCAGATGCAAGTGGGCAGCCCTCAGGCCAGGGCCTGGGCCAGGACTTTGGAAAGTCCCCTACTTGCTGAGATGTGCAGCAAACAGAAGTCTTAGGTGGGGAGGTGCTGTAGTTGGGAGTCACCACTCTGGGGGCTTCTGGCTGCCCATTAATTTGGGGCCAGTTGTAGGCCAGTGAAACCCCCAGTAGCTCCTGCTGTCCTCACAGCAAAGTAAGGGCTTGTAGCTCAGCTACAAGGCCAGTGGTCCTGCCTCATCTTTCTTCATTGCTTTTCTGTGCTTTACCTCTTTTTCTGTGCTGCTAGGAGTTGAAATAATAAAAAGGGAGGCTAGCGGCAAAGCGTAGGGAATAACATTAAACGTTTATAAATCAGCCCTTACCAATGTACCTGGTGTTATGCAAATTGCTGTGTGATGTTTAACTCATTAACTCTTCAAAACACAGAAACTATCATTAAGTTGATTTTGCAGGAGAGAAAACTAAGGGGGAGAGATTAAGTGTTTTTATTTTTTGTCTTTTTTTTCAAGGTCAAATACCTAATTGAATGATGTTCTAGGAGTTGAAACCAAAACCTGTTTATGCCATTAACCTCTGTGCTAATTTGATAAATCACTAGCATCAGTATGTTAATGGAAAAGGCTTGATTTCTACAGTTCTCACATTAAGAGAAACGAGAAGCAGAAACTACCATTGCGGTATGTGACTTATGGGCAGAAAAATATGAAAGATCCAAGGATCTCCAGAAATCTGCACAAATTTTACCCCTCAGATTCTCCCTGGAATTAGGAATTCTTGTAATAACAGGGTGAAATAGATCTGCTCTCCACCTTCAGGGTGAAGAGATGGTAATTCAGAGAAATTAGATAACAAAGTGAGACCTTCACTCTTGGTGCTTCATTAAAGTATGGGATGCCTTCCAGACATCAGCCTGAAGTCCTGGGGTGACTACAGACCCTGGGTGACCTGCTCTCGGCCACAGGTAGCATCTTTTATATGGAGAAAGGATCTCATGTATTCTAATTTGGCCTTGAACTTTCAGGGTAGTCAAGGATGACCTTGAACTTATGATCTTCCCCCTTCCACCTCTTGAGTGCTGGGATTACAGGTATGTGCCATCATGCCAAGTTTATATGGTGGTCGGGATGGACCTTGGGGCTTTATGCATGTTAGGTAAGCACTCACCCAGGTTATAACTCCAGCCCATGATGGCCTCCTTAAGGTTCTTCAGGGGAACCTGAAGGCTTGCATGTTGTAGCATCTGGGGGTGTATTTCTCAGAACTCTCAAGGAACTCAGTGGCTGTGCTTCAGTGCCATGTTTGGTCTTGCCCACCAGACTTAAAAGAGGCATAGTCTTCCTCTTGTGGTGCCTGACAGGTTTCCACTCAGACTCTTCTTTGAGGGTTGGGTTTTCTGTGTGCTGCTGGCCTGTCATACTTGTGGTCTTAACCCTTGCTCCAGCTCTTCCTCCTCAGTACTAGTGAATCACCTGGCATCCTTTGGTGTTGATCTTCCATTCCTATCCAAGGTCTGCCATTGCCAAGCTTAGCAGGTATCAGAATGCATCCTTCAAAGTCCCCACCAAGAGCTAATAAAGGTTTCTCCTTGTCCTTCCCCAACGAGAGCTTAGCAGGTATCAGAATGCATCCTTCAAAGTCCCCACCAAGAGCCAATAAAGGTTTCTCCTTGTCCTTCCCCAACGAGAGCCCGCTTGTCAGGTTCTTTTCACCAGTGTGAGGATCATCTACCTGACCAGTTATACCTTCACTGTTCATTGTTCTCCTCATTTGACAATTGCATTACTGGTACCTTCTTCGGTACTATTCAGTTTTCAAGGGCCTGCTGTCTAGGGATGGAGGAAAGTTGAAGTTTTTCAGGAATATGATGCAGACTTCTTTAAGTAATGGTGAGCAAGGAGGACAAGGGATGAGCCCAGCTCTCAGTGTGTTTATAAAGTTTAAATCGACTCCTTCACCCTGTTCTACTTTTTGAGGGCAAGTGAGTATGTGTGTATGAGAACAACCTGTCACTATTCTGGTTGGCTTTCATGGTCAACTTGACACAATCTAGAGTCACACGGGAACTTGAGCTGAAGAATTGCTTTGATCAGATTGGCCTGTGGCCACATCTGTAAAAGATTGTCTTGATGGCAAATTGATACAGGAGGGCCCAGACCACTGTGGGCGGCACCATCCCTAGGCAGGCATTGTCAGGATGTATAAAAAAGCTAGCTGAACATAAGCCAGTGAGCAAAGCAGTAGACAGCATTCCTCCATGGTTTCTGTTTCATTTCCTGCTTGTGTTCTGGTCCTGACTTCCCTTGACAATGGACTCAGACTTGGAAGTATAATCTGCAGTAAACCCCTTACTCTGCCAAGATGCATTTCGTCATGGTATTTATCACAACAATAGAAAATCAAATTAGAAGACACATTGAGCCTATGGAGAAGGCACTGAAAACTCTTCTTCCACAGTGTATGTCCAGGCAGGGCTCTGTCCTGGGTTTCTCCAGACAAACACCTTCATGGGTAGCTCTGACACGACTTGTTTGTATCAATTAGCCTTCCCATATAAGAAAATACATCCCCCCAATACTAGTTTTAAAGATCAACCATTTATTTAGCTCATGTTTTGCGGGAATAGTTCTTCTGACCTAGGTTGGGTTTGACTGGATTTGTTCTGGGGTTAGCTGATGGGGTTAGCTGGGGACATGATGGTTTTGTATGACCTCACTCACATACCTGTTGGCCATAGCAGCGACTGAACAATGTGACCTCATTTTCTACCAGGTGGATCTGGCTTGTTCACAGGGTAGCAGGAATCTAAGCACAGCAAGGGAAGTGGCCTCATCAAGCAAACACTTGTCACAGTGTTTTCTGAGCCAATATGTTAGGTGATAACAAAGGCATATGTGAACTTATTGGCTGTTATTGGAGTTGATACCTACACCATTGGTTCAGTTCAAACTTGCAATGGACAATTGTCCCCAGAAGCTGTGAATACCTTGTTCTGTCAAGAAGACTATTAGAGTCCATGGGGAAAGCATATACAAGCATATATGAAACCCTGATTTCAGTGTCTGGCACCCCATAAAACTGAGAGTATGTGTTAGTAAATATTGACTGTTTATTTGACAGGATCTAGAATTGCCTAGGAATCCTTGTCAGCCTCTAGAAACCAGTGAAGGCTTATTTAGATTAGAGTAGCCTCTGGCTATGTGCATGAGAGATTATCTTGATTAGATCAGTTGAGGTAGGAAGACCCACCCTCAAATAGGAGGCACACTCCTGTGGGCTGGGATCTTAGACTGCATAAGGAGAAAGGATCCTACCTGAGGACAAGTGTTTATAGCTACCTTCTTTCCTGCCGTGGACACACGCTGCTGCTTCAAGTCCCTGCCTCTTTGGTTCTCCCACAGGATGGACTGTGGATGCCCACAGGTTCTCCTACAGGATGGACTGTACTATCAAATTGTGCACCTAAATAGACCTTTCCTTTCTTAAGTCACGTTTATCAGAGGTTTTTATTTTTATTCTTGTCATGGCAACAACTAAGATGTAGTGGTACTTTCCTATAATCCAAGCACTCCATAGGTGTAGGCAGAATCAAGTTCAAGGTCATTCTCAACTATATGGTGAGTTTGAGGGCAACTTGAACTTGAGTTCTGTTTAAAAGCACATTAGGCTAGTAGAAAGACTTTGTCAGTTCTCAGCCTGGCTAATGGAGATGACTTTAATGTAATTCCTAAGATTTTAAAATTGCCATCTAATTTCAAGTGCTTTGGGCATTGTGTAGAACTCCTTACCAGAAACAAATACTCTGTCCTTTCTCATCCTGGTCAGTATTTCTTCTAGAACATTCTCCACCATAACACTGCCTATATGCAGAAGCTGGCCACCACTCCCACAGACTTCGGCTTTCCCACCATATCCCTATTCCACAAAAGCTTTTCTTTTACAGTAAATAGGTAAACATGATGCTGAGTGTTAAGAATGTAGGTCAGTGGTAGCGTAGGGCTATGGGGAATGTGAAAGGCCCTGGGCTCAGTCTCCAGCAATGAAAAGGAAAATGATGGTTTGATTCAGGATGAAGGTGGTGAAGCGGCTTTTCTCAGATGGATCTACGGGTAACATGCTGGCTCCCATCAACTTACTTCAGGCATAATTTTCTTCAAAATGGTTATTCTTGCTTTGAAACTGGAATAGTTATTCTCTTATGGCTACCATAAGAAATGGTAATATTTTTATAACATCAAGACATAGTATCAACCTAAACATCCCTCTGTTCCAGAATCTTCTCAATGGATGTTTTGGTTAAGGTGAGCACAAAAGGTTGACTTTGTTGTTTATTCCTTTGACTTTTATGTCAATTATATATTTGTACCTTTGCATGGAATATGGTTACTTATATATGTGTACATGAATAAAATATGTTTAATAAGCATGCATAAAATATATGAACTTAAAAACTGTTCCCTGGTGGAGCATTATAGTCTTGGTTGAAATATCTAAGTGACTTTCAAAAGAAATCATTAGTTCCACTTCAGTGTATTTTGTGTCTGTGGAGGAGGTCACACTCCACACAGCTATGATTCTTAATTTTTTGTTATTGTTTTATAAGTCCTCTGAGAATTCTGGTAACTTTTGTGAATAGGACAGAACAAATTAAAAACAAAGCAAAACTGTTGAGCCTGTTGCTTGAGGGGTAGACAAATCTTTCAATTTTATTGTCTTGTAAATTATTACCTTCCAATTTTATTAATCGATATCTATCTATATCTATCTATATCTATCATCTATATCTATCTATTTCTATCTCTATCTCTATTTATCTCTATATCTATCTGTGTGTATACCTAATACCCACACACATACACATACTAAAGGAGTACTGATATAGTTTCTTTTCTGTTGCTATGATGAAACATTCTGACCCATAGCAAATTGAGGAGAAAAGGGTTGCTTTAATCTATACCTCCAGCTCACAGTCCATCATTGTGCTATGTCAAGGACAAAACCCAAGGGCAGGGACCTGCTGCAGAAACCATGGAGAAATGCTGCTTGCTTAGCTAGCTTCTATCTATATCTGAGGACCACCTGCCCAGGGAATGGTGCTGCCTGTAGTGGGACCTTCTTATATAAACTACGAAATGAGACAACCCTTCACGAATATGTCTATAGACCTATTTGGAAAAGATAGTTACTCAGTTGAGACTCTGTTTGGGTCATTTTACACTGTGTCAAGATGACAAAGCTGACTAGGACAGGGACCTTTACATTTCTGGTAGATTGTAAAACTGCTCCTTATCTCCTCGGTCTTTGGAGTGTCTATGCCTTTAGTAATTCCCTAATAAAGGAATGAGGTCCCTTTCTCCACCTCTCACATGCCCTGACCCCTGACCAGGTTTGCCAATAGAATTTGAGGAAAACGATGGTTGAGTCTTAGCCTCATAAGATCTGGTTCATTTTCTTATCTCTCTCAAGGGCGCATCTTCTGCTTTTATGATTATCCCCAAGCCAGAGTGATGGAGGATGGAGAGAGAATTTGGATTGGTACTTAGGTGTCATGTGACTGCCTCAGGTAAGTAGAGCCCTTTCCTGCTGCTGCTGCTGCTGCTTAGTTGAGAGGAAACCAAGTCAGGTCAGAGAGGCATGGCTCAGATCTTCAGAATCACTCATTTAACTTTTAAACTTATAGGTAGCCCTTCAAACTTGTCTTAAACCAGTACATTTTAAGATAGTTTTTCAAATGAAAATAATAGATAATAAAAAAATGTCTTAGAGAAATGCAAATCAAAACAACCCTGAGATTCCACCTCACATCAGTCAGAATGGCCAAGATAAAAAATTCAGGTGACAGCGGATGCTGGCGGGGATGTGGAGAAAGAGGACCATTCCTCCATTGCTGGTGGGAATGCAAGCTTGTACAACCATTCTGAAAATCAGTCTGGTGGTTCGTCAGAAAATTGGACATAGTATTACCAGAGGATTCAGCAAAACCTCTCCTGGGCATATACCCAGAAGATGTTTCAAATTGTAATAAGGACACATGCTCCACTATGTTCATAGCAGCCTTACATATAATAGCCAGAAGCTGGAAAGAACCCAGATGTCCCTCAACAGAGGAATGGATACAGAAAATGTGGTACATTTACACAATGGAGTTCTACTCAGCTATTAAAAGCAATGAATTCATGAAATTCTTAAGCAAATGGATAGATCTGGAGGGTATCATCCTGAGTGAGCTAACCCAATCACAAAAGAACTCATATGATATGCACTCACTGATAAGTGGATATTCGCCTAGACACTTAGAATACCCAAGATACAATTTGCAAAACACATGAAGCTCAAGAAGAAGGAAGACCAAAGTGTGGACACTTCATCCCTCCTTAGAATGGGGAACAAAATACCCATGTAAGGAGTTACAGAGACAAACTTTGGAGCTGAGATGGAAGGAAGGACCATGCAGCGACTGCCCCATATAGGGATCCATACCATAATCAACCACCAAACACAGACACAATTGCATATGCCAGCAAGATTTTGCTGACATGACCCTGATATAGCTGTCTCTTGTGAGCCTATGCCAGTGCCTGGCAAATACTGAAGTAGAAGCTCACAGTCATCTATTGGATGGAATACAGGGCCCCCAATGGAGGAGCTAGAGAATGTACCCAAGGAACTGAAGGGGCCTGTAATCCTATAGTAGGAACAACAATATGAACTAACCAGTAACCCCTGAGCTCGTGTCTCTAGCTGCATATGTAGCAGAAGATGGCCTAATTGACCATCATTGGGAGTAGAGGCCTTTGGTCTTGCAAAGATTATATGCCCCAATACAGGGGAATTCCAGGGTCAGGAAGCAGGAGTGGGTAGGTTTGGGAGCAGGGCAGAGGGAGGGTATAGGGGACTTTCAGGATAGCATTTTGAATTTTTTTTTGTTTTGTTTTTTCAAAACAGAGTTTCTCTGTGTAGCCCGGAACTCACTGTGTAGACCAGGCTGGCCTTGAACTCAGAAATCTGCCTGCCTCTGCCTCCCAAGTGCTGGGATTAAAGGCATGCTCCACCACTGCCTGGCGTGCATTTGAATTGTAAATTAAGAAAATATTTAATAAAAAATTGTTTAAATAGTCAAAAAAAATCCCAGAAAGTGATTTCTGTGAGTAAAGGGTTTATGTCTGATTCTGAAGTTATCATGAGCACCTAGAACATAAACACCATTTATCATGAAATATTTATAAAATGCGTGAGTACGCTAAGTGTACTCTGCTTAGCTTCCTGAGATATAGGGGCTTGTGTGCTATCTAGAATGCCACATGTGGACGTTGCACTGCACTGGCATCCTGTAGAACATGGCAGAAAGTGTGTAGTAAGCAAAACTAAGATCTCGAGTCCCCACATCTCAGTAGACTTATGTCGCTCGGGAAGGCCATCAGCTCCTTCCTCGCTCGGGAAGGCCATCAGCTCCTTCCTCGCTCGGGAAGGCCATCAGCTCCTTCCTCGCTCGGGAAGGCCATCAGCTCCTTCCTCGCTCGGGAAGGCCATCAGCTCCTTCCTCTTCTCTCTAGGAGGAAGATTCATTCATTCATACTCATTGCTGTGTGATGAGCTGCCTCTCCGGAGACATCCCTTCCCACTCTAATTAGCTGAGTCATATAACTTGTTCTAGCTAATCAGATGTGGGCAGAAGGGATGTATATACCACAGCCAATCAGAAGCCCTGAATGTTCCTGCTCATAGTCCCAAGTCTTACTCTCTTTCTGTTACAAGGCTCAGCATCCTGAAAAAGTTGGGGGGGGGCAGATACCTCAACCTGAGTCCTGAAAGAAAACTGGCCAAGTTGGGGGTCATAGCTGGCTCACCACCGGGTGAGGAAGGAGGATTATGGTAACAAGATTTGGCGACTGGCCGTCCTCCAATCCTCCAACATTTTGTCTTTTGACCTTGAGACTTCTTTGTAAGGAACAAAACACACCCATCTTGTTTGAAACACTGACTTGTGTTTTCTGTTTCTCACCAGAGTGAGCTGTAAAACAGTCTTGGACAGTTTCATACACGGAGCTGATGAAGGTGAGCTGCTTTTCATTCCTTAGTACTCCCTCATGTCCGCTCCTTCTCCCATGGAAATCCTTCCCTCCTCCTCTCAAATCCTCTGTGTATGTGGGGGGGGGGGGAAGTATATCATGTGAGTCTGAGAGATATCTATAAGTTTCTTCAGCTTTGTCTATACCTCTGAAGGAAATTACTTCCCTCTCTCAGCAACCGTTAGCTTCCAATCGTCCCTTTGGGAGGGGTGGGACTTCATGAGTTTCTCCTCCATCCATTATGAAGTGTAGTAATTCTTTCCTGCCATCAAGATGCTAAAGTCTACCAAGGAAGTCAAGGAGGAACCTATTTTAGGTTGGAGGAGAGGATCAGAAAAGAGCTGTTGGTACAAATGATTTCCTAGTGGACATCCAGAAGAAGAAAAGGAGCAGTGAGATAAAGAGTGAAGGTCAGACAGCAGCAGAACAGAGAAAAGAACATGCAAAGGCAGGAGAGCGCTGAATGAAGACAGATATCTAAAAGGCAACGAGACCAGAAAACAGTACAGATAAGGCTGAATAACGAGGTAGCAGCCAGTTTGTGGAGTGACTCAGGGGCCAGGGCAAGGGATTTGGTCTTTCTTTCAAGAGCATTGAGAAACCATGGAACATAATCTAAAATAAGCCAACCTCTGGTTTAAAGAGATAACTGGATCAGCTGTGTGGAAAACACATCAGAGTCCTTCTGACTCAGGGAGCATGGGGTAGGAATTCCTTACAGAATGCATATGGATTCATATATATTTTTATATTTTATATCCAAGTCTCTACTCCACCTGGGATCTTGCTCATAGCAAAAGCTAAGGCTTATCCTTGAGTAGATATGGATAGTTATTTGCTCCAGCACCATTGATTGAAAATGTCCTTTGCCTGTTGCTTTTCTATCACACATTTGGCATGAACTCATTTCTATAGTAGTTACTGTTGTATGTTTTAGGTTATTGTAATGTTCTGGTCTGTTTTTCTCTCCTTGTACAAAGTCTGTGCTGTCACCTTTACTGTGAGTCATTTATCTCCATGATTTTCTAGGCTATTCTTTTTTTAAAATCTATTTATTTTATTTATATAAGTACAGTGGAGCTGTCTTCAGACATATGAGAAGAGGGCACCTGATCCCATTACAGATGGTTGTGAGCCACCATGTAGTTGCTGGGAATTGAACTTTGGACCTCTGGAAGAGCAGTCAGTGCTCTTAACCACTGAGCCGTTTCTCTAGCCCCTAGGCTATTCTTTTTAATCCCTTGTTTTTTTAATATGTTTTAGAGTCAGTGTGTCAATTTACACACACACACACACACACACACACACACACACACACACACACACACACATATACACACCGGTCTAATGAGATGTACTTTTTAAAAAGCAACACCTTCTATTGAGGCTTTTATAATGAGTATCATATTGGAGGAAACAGGGATTTGTCTTAGTATCTTTTCCCACTGCTGTGATAAAAAAGCCTGACAAAATCAACTCAAGAGAAAAAAGATTTCTTTGGCTTACCAGTCACAGCCATCATTTCAGGGAAGTCAAGGTGGCAGAGTTTGAAACAGGTGTCACAATACGTCCACAAATTAGAATTTGAGCAATGAATTAATTCATGTGTGCCTAGCTCACTACCTCTGTTCAAAATCCCTTTCCTAAGGAGTAGTGCCGCTCAATGTGGGCTCTCCAACCTTAATTAACATAATCAAGACAATCCTCTACCAGACATACTCATAGGCCAAGCTAATGTAGACATTCTCTCAAGTGAGACTCCCTTTCCAAGTGATTCTGGATTATGTCAAGTTGACAATTAACAATGGCCACCACAGGATCCATAAAGAATTGTAACTTCCAGTCTCTGAGCACAGAATGAATATCTATCAGTTTATAGAGACTATCCTTGATTTTGATTTTTTTCAATTGTGTTTTGTAATTTTCTGTTAAAAGTCTCACATACATATATTTTAGATTTACTCCTGGATATTTTATATTTTGAATGCTATTGCTAATAGTCTTTTAAAAATTTGTTTTTAAGTTATTGCTGGCATTAATAAATTCAGTTACTTCTGAGCATTTATCTTTAGTAATATTATTGTTACATTTACTTGTTAATTCTAAAGTCTGTAGATTATTTTGGGTTATTGTTATGCATATAATCCTCTCATTTTCAGACAATGGAAATAAAATATTTTGCTTCTAATATGTTTTGCCTGTGTTTATTTTTCTTACTGAGCTGGTTAAAGCCCACAGAATGATGACAAGGAGAACCGTATTTAACCTTGTATCAGGCTCAGAGAGAAAAGATGTCATCTCACACTTTTGTTTGATGTTGAGACATCAGTTCTCATGTTAATCAGGGCCTCTGTTAGCTGATAGGAAAATCTCCAAGTATTTGTTGTGTTGAAATTGGTGGTTCACAACCTTTGACCTGCCAACCCCTGGAGACACAGGACTTTATATTCAAGGTTGCTGTTTAATTTGCCTTTGCTGTAAAGCTGAGGCTGATATTGAACTGTTGGTCCTCTTGCTTCAGCCTCCAGAGTGCTGGGATGAGTGCTGGGACGACAGGCATGTTCCACTGGGCTCTGCTTGCTGTGTTATGATGGTTGCACCCAGGGCTTCATGCATGCTGAGCAGACACTTTATAAACTGAACTAAATGCCAACTCACCTAATTTTAAAAACATCAACAGATACATTTTTAAAGATGAAATGTAAGAAATTCTTAGATGATATGAATTAGCTTCCTTATTAACCATATGTGGCAATAATTTTCATTTGACCTTTAATTTTATCCGTGGCATTTAAAAACACTGCCTCATGTAAAAAGTAAAACCTATATAAATTAGAATAGTGCAATAAATCTCATGCATCTATCCCCCAATTACATCCATTATCTATAGTTTTATTTACAGGTTGCTCTGATTTTTTCCAAGTTTTACATATATCTATAGGGCCAAATATTTTAAAATGCCGTCAACTCTGTAGGATCTTTTGATACACATTCTTTAGTGCTGCTTATACATATTAATGTTTTTCTGTCGTGTTTTGACATATAACATCTCATTTAGGATGCTGCTCTCTATTGTAACACGGGGCTGGGTACGTTCCCTGAAAGATTTCCATCTTAAGATGGAAAGAAATGTGTTTTCTCTGGGTGGGATGAGCACGTCTTATATTCATTTGATCAGTCATCGGTAGTTCCTTTACATCTGTGTCATTTCTATTTTTATGAACTTCTTGGCTGCTATGCTTTATTGCTTTTTGATAGCACAAAAATATCAGATACTACAGGTTTGCATACAGCTCTATAGTGTATAGCTTCATTTTACTTATTAAGACTGAAGCAAAATACTCAAAAGTCTATTATAACAAATGTGTACTGACCTTGTGTTATCTATATTTTTATTTTTGGAGATAAAGTCTCATGCATCCCTAATTGGACGTAAGACCCGATCAACAAGAGGGAACTCATACCTAGTATTATAAACCTAGCCAAATACCCAGAGTTAGGGAGGACACAGATCTTAGAGGAGAACCTACAATAGCCACTTTACTAAACCATTGTAGTCCCTGACTACATTCCAAATAATTGTCCCTTTACCCACAGGTAAGTGTAGTCCACACCCCTCAGCATTTGCCATTGACAGAGGCCATTACAGAAAACAACAACCAATCAAAATGAGTTGCTGAGCCCAGTCCCAATGGACAAACACATCTACTAAGCAATTCCCAGGGGACACTGCAGAAGAGGGGCAGAAAGATCCTAAGGAAAGATCAGAGGATCAGGGGTTGTGCTATGAGATTGCATCTCCTAGGACTGCCAGAAGCTACACCCTCAGTGTCTCACCAATGTGAATGCCTACAGGTGAGTTGAACAAAGACAACACCAACAGACATGCTAATGTAAATGAGAGAAAGACAGAGGCCTCAGCTTTCCACAAAGGACTACAGGTAACTAGGAAATGCTGAGAATGGGAGAAATAGCATCCTCTAAGGAAGAGCGCATCACTTGGTTATGTACTACCAAATGTCCAGTCCCGAAAACACACATAAAGAACATTATACAGACTGGGCTGGTTGTATTTACATATTTAAGAATCGATATACATGTAATGACAAGTCATGAAAAGAGAAGGCATGAGTCGAGGGTCACAGGAAATGTGTCACTGCATTACTGCAATCTTACAGAACAACTTCAGGCTGCGGATGTAGCTCAGTTTGAACAGTGCTTTCCTAGCATATGGAAGACCCAGGGTTCAATCCCCAGCACCACATACCCTGGGTAAAAAAGAACACTAGCCAGAAGAGCAGCCTGTGTGAAGGCCCTGCGGCTGGAGCACAGATAACAAATAAAGGCACTACTTTATGCCGCCCTCAAGGGGAGCTTTCTTTCTCTCATGGGCTCCTGACACCTTAGGAGAGAGACTTCTTGTGTTCCATTAATAGCTAAAAACAAAACCACACCACAACACACACATACCAAAACTGAAACAAAAACCAGGTATGTGTGTAACTGGCTTGTTGTGACCTAGTTTTCCAGTGGCTTTTTAGAGTGTATAGAGCCATCTCAGGTGTTTGTGAAGACAACAGGGGTGGTGGTGGTGGTGGTGGTGGTGGTGGTGGTGGTGAGGGGGCGACCCTGAAAGTAGAGGGATACTGTTCTCACTGTTGTTCTGGTAGGAGGATTTCTCATGTGGTGTGAACAGACCTTGGATTTCTTGCCCTATTCCTATCTCTGTATGGCTTCCCAGAGGCTATGCATGAAGGGCTTTTCCTACTGGCATGAAACATACATATTACTCACACTTACAATAAATGGGGCTTCTTCAGTAATACACCAAGCCATGATTTGCAAGAATATCTTTTTGGCAGATTCATTGATTGCACTTTGATATACAGATCCCTCTATTTTTGCATAAGAGGGTCTTTGCACATCCTTGAATGCTGTATCCTGAGGGTGCAGTGGTCCTGTATTGCCATCTGTCATGGCATGGTCACTTTGACTATCCAATGGAAGAACTTGCTGCTTGAGTTCTTACTCCTCACTTTCCAATTCTCTTCTCTTTTCTTCTCTTCTCTTCTCTTCTCTTCTCTTCTCTTCTCTTCTCTTCTCTTCTCTTCTCTTCTCTTCTCTTCTCTTCTCTTCTTCTCCTCCTCCTCCTTCTTTCTCTTTCTCTCTCTCTCTTCTCTCTCTCTCTCTCTCTCTCTCTTTTCTTGGCATACCTTCTTTTATTTATTTATTTTAAACTTCAGATTTTATTCCTCTCGTTGTCCAGCCTCCAACTGTTCCACATCCTATACCTTCTCCCTGCCCCCTGTCTCGATGAGGATGTCCCCATCCCCCACCTCACCCCACCCCACCAGACCTCTAAACTTCCTGGAGCCTCCAGTCTCTTGAGGGTTAGGTACATCTTCTCTGACTAAACTCAGACCTGGTAGTCCACTGCTGTGTATGTGTTTGGGGCCTCATATCAGCTGGTATATGTTGCCTGGTTGGTGTTGCAGTATTTGAGAGATTTCGGTGTGTGTGGGGCAGATTAATTAAGACTGCTGGTCCTCCTACATGGTCACCCTTCTCCTTAGCTTCTTTCAGCTTTCCCCTAATTCAACCACAGGGGTCAGCAGCTTCTCTCCATTGGTTGGGTGCAAATATCAGCATCTGACTCTTTGAGCTGCTTGTTGGGTCTTTTGGAGGGCAGTCACTATAGGTCCCTTTTTGTGAGTGCTCAATAGCCTCAGTAATAGTGTCAGACCTTGGGACCTCCCCTTGAGCTGGAACCTACTTTGGGTCTGTTGCTGGACCTTCTTTTCCTTAGGCTCCTCTGTATTTCCATCCCTGCAGTTCTTTCAGGCAGCAACAATTATGGTTCAGAGTTTTGACTGTTGGAAGAACAATCAGTGCTCTTAACTGCTAAGCCATCTTTCCAGCCCGCACTGTTTTTCTTTCATGCCATCTTGTTTCCCATGTTTGGTTATCTGCAGAAGGGAAGGTAGTCTGGGACTCAATAATCCATTTGAGAACTATCTTAGAAAGAACCCCCCGCCGCAAAGAAGAACCCCAACAACCCAGTTCTATAGCATTATCGGTTAGCACAGTCACTGATGCTGTGAACTCCTGGCCAGAACAGTAAAGCCAAGTTTACTGTGGAGCTGAAAGGGTTCTATTCCTACAGAAGTCAAGTTCTTCTATAGCACAAATAGTGCTAAGTTGTGAATCATTCAAAAAAAAATGTGCAAAAGACAGGTCTAAATTCTAGTATCCTATGATACATATTATACTTTTTGAAGATTCATTTTTTTAAAATTTGATGTGTATAGGTACTGCCTAAATATGAGTATGAACACCATATGCATGCCCGGTGCACACAGAGCAGAAGAGGGCAATGGATCCCCTTGACCTGGAGCTAAGGATGATTATTAGGTGCCATGTGGATTCTGGGAACTGAACCCGGGTCCTCTGTAAAAACAGCAAGTGCTCTTATCTGCTGAGCCATCTCTCCAGCACCCAAAAGTCATAATCCAAAAAACATATAACTCATTGGTCTAAGAATGGCAACTTATAGTATTACTTGGAAATGTTCAACCCCATCCCTCAATGATGCCCTGTCTTTCTACTGGAGGTGGGCTCTACAAGTTCCCTCTCCCCAATGTAGGACATTTCATCTAAGGTCCCCCTCTAGGGATAACATACAGGAGAAAGCACTACTTTTGTAGATCTTTTGGACTTTCTTTTCCCACTTCCCCTCTCAAAAAAAAAATCTTGATAAATTTGTATTCCTATTTGAAGTGCAGAGTGAGTCTGTGCGTGGTCCTTTAAAAAAGTCGACTACAACTTACTTATGCTCAGGCCATATGGACTCTGGAGTGGGCGTTTGCGGTGCCAAAATAAACTCCCTGGAACTGCAGCCATGCGCAGTGAGGGTGGAGAGGTTTCTTGTCACCTTAGGAAACTTGAGTTTATTTTGAGCAGTGTAGAGTGGGTTTTTTCCCCATTATAAAACCAGTGCAGGCTTATTATAGAAAATTGTGAAAATGTAGAAATGGCAAAGTTTGGTCAAACTTTGAAGAGTGGAGGTAGAGACTGGCTGATGGCTTCCGGTCCAGCACTGAGAGAAAAGGAGGGAGGGAGAGAGCAGGTGGTTTAGCACTTTAGGGTTTCTAGGGTGAGAGGTGGGCTCCACCTTGAGAAAGCCACACCCTCATCCTGCAGATGGCTGTGAGATGGCTAGATGAAGGGGAAAAGAAAAGTGCTATGGGCTGGCATTGGAGATCTTTGCTTCTTCTCCAACTTCATATCACAATGACCAAGTTTCTCTGATCCCTTAAAGAAGCTTTCCACTGAGGAAAAGCTTACAATAAATGGGGCTCAGCCGAGCTCACTGTTTCCCCTACATCAGCGTCTTGCTGAGAGGGTGTGAGAGTGCTGGGAGCCCTAGCGAAGCCGGAGAACAAGAGAGATCACTGCATCCATCCACAGTGGGCTGAGGGCTCCTGCTTCAAACCAGCCTCTCTGCTAGGGGAAAACATGACACGCATGACACATGTACAGGTGCGATGATGTGCTTCCAGCCTCATGATTTAGTACATGTGCATCCTCATGTATGACCAAGGGGATAGTGTCCTATGGTCACAGGACCTCAGGAAAGGCTGTGATCTCTCCTTGTCCTATGCACCAGGTCCTCATCATTTCAGACCCAATCATTCTCTATTCGTGTTGACCCTGAATGAGACCCTCTGGGGTGAAGGACAACAGATGCTTGATGGAGCTGGGATGGAAGCTACCTGACTACTTTTTCCTGATATGATGAAGAGTAGCTTATATGTCAGCTCTGACCACAGTGTGGATGAGGATCCAGCCCAGAACCTAGAACCTGCCAGCAAGGGACCCCTGGGGCTCTCTTTTCAACACCCCTTAGACAGCCAGTGTCCAAATCCGAACTCCACTTGTCTTCTCTTAAACCTGAATTACAAACCTCCCAGAACTTCCACAAAGACTTTAGTCAAGTCTCATGATAACGTCTGCCCTTAGGTTGTTTGTTCTGTAAGCTATCTGGGTGAAAGGAACAGTTGCCAATCTGGCTTTCCAGAAAATGGCTAGGAGGGGGTCCATTTTGAGTGACTGGTGAGTAGATAGACTCTGGATGCGAGATGTGTAGATTTGTGGTGCAAATATTGTACACACACACACTTGCATACACATTTGCATACATACTTTCGCACACCTTCACACACACCTTCACATACACACACACACCTTCACATACACACACACACACACACACACACACACACACACACACACACTCAGAATCTCAGCCCTGGAAGCTCTTCTTCAGTATTGTGTCCTGTGACCATCACAGCACATCACCTTTGATTTCCCTTACTGGCTTTAATCTCAAAGATCTGTTTTCTTATCCCCCAAATATAAACATACCTCAAAGTTCTACCATCTACCATTCTCATAGTGTCAGACTGGGGAAGTGATTAGAACCTTTGTCTACTCTTGTGTTGAAAGGCAGTTTTGAGAAGGATAACCCCTGGGTGATTTCAATGTCTCTGGTCACCAGAGTGAGGAAGGCCAGGGCTGACACCATGTTCTTGGCTTCAGAGCAGTCCTGAGTATAATATTTTATCCCAACAGTCAAAGCTGCGTATTCTAGATTCCAATTTTAGAGACGGTGTCCCCACAGCTGGGAGGAACGTACTGTTTTATAGGCACAAAGACTTTCTTTGTTCCTTGTTTGTTTCCCAGGGGAAATGTGAGGCAGTAGTGATACATTGCTGTGGGATTTGGCACAAGGAAAGGGAGGCGAGGCTCTTTCATCTGCTTTTCTATGGTGACTTCATGCGCTGGCTAGCTCTTTGTCAATGTGGCACAAGCTGAAGTTATCTGGAAAGAAGAAACATAATTGAGAAAATGTCCCCATCCTATCACCTGTAGGCTAGTCTTGATTAATGACTGACATGGGTGGGACCAGCTCACTGTGGGTGGGGCTGCCCCTGGGTGGGTGGTCCTGGGGTGTATAAGAGAGCAGGCTGAAAGCCCCTGCCGGGGTGCACACCAGTTAGCAGTGTTCTCCTTACTTAAAGCAAAGTGCATCAGCTCTGCCCTCTAGGTTCCTGCCTTCAGTTCTCGCCTAGGCTGTCCCTGATGGCAGGCTGTATGTAACCTGTAAGCGGAAGTAAACTCTTTCCTCCACAAGCTGCTTTCGGTCATGATGTTTTGTCGCAGCAATTGTAACCCTAACTGGGGCCCTTCCCTTTTGTTTCTTCAAGTCATTCGCAGTCAGAGGCTTTGGTGAGAATGAAATGGAGCAGTGAGTTCGATTTAGACACCGACAGAGAAAATAAAACAAGATCCAAGGACAAGCTAGGTGTGAATTGAACCTGGGATTGCTCAGACGGGAGGGAAGATCCCTGAAACCAAGCCAGCATATCTACACCTTATGCCTATACCTTCATCTAATCTCTGAGAGGGAATTCTCTATGGAAATTGTTTCACGTGGCTAATGGAGGCCGAGGCGTGATAAGCTGGCCTTTCAGAGAAACTAAACATGGCTTTGTTCAAGTCCAGTGGCCCCAGGACTGAGGAAACCAATGGCTTAAAGTCTGAGCTTCTGATGTTCAGGGAAGGATGAGAGAGGCACCCCAGCTCCAGGATCCACCTTTACTCTACCTCGTTGTTCTTCCAGGATCTCAGCGGCCACATGATGCCCACCTACAATCAGTGAGTATGGGTCTTACCCACCCTTGGAATCAAATGTCCATGTTCTGAAGAGACACTCTAATAGACATGCCAAGAAGCAGTGTCTTAGCAGATGTTCCAGTGTCCCCTGACCCCTAAGACTGTTATAATGCCTAACTCAGGGAGTGTGGCTTGTTTACTAACTAAGGCAGACAACACCAGGGTTGACCTCAGCCAACTCCAGGTCTAATTTCTGGATTCTGTGCTTAGCTGTATTAGAGATGTCATTGGAAAATTAGCCAATCAACCCTTATTAAGGGTCTGATATGGAAAATTATCTTCACAGAGGATTGCTCAAGAGGCTGTTATGAACTGAGTGTTCCTATGCTGAGGCCTAACCTCCTGTTGGAAGTGAGGCCCTTGGGATATAACTCTGTTTAGACAAGTTTATAAGGTGGAGCCTCCATGAGAGATTAGCCTGCATGAGAAGAGGGAGAGACAGTAAGGACCTTTCCTTGAGATGCAAGAAAGCAACCAGAAGGCAGACACCAGAGAGCACGTCCTTGTCAGGATACAAATCTGCCTTTGCCTTGATTACTTTTGATCTTCTTAGCCCTGTGAGAAATGAGAAACCAATCTGTGCTTTTTAGGCCACCAGTGTGTGGCATTTTGTTGCAGCACCCTGAAGTGTCTGAGACAGAGACATGGGCTTTTTTTCTTTAGGGCTTCTGTTCGCCAGCCTTCTCTTTGTCTTTCATTGTACGATGCTGTCTGTCTGTTCTAGGGAGATGCCTTAGGATAGGGTTCTAAACCTGTGGGCTCATCAGTCCTTTGAGGGTCAGATGGCCCTGTTACAGGGGTCAAATATTAGGTATCCTGCATATCAGATTAATTTTTAAAAGAAAACCATAATTCTCCTCTCAATTCCAGGTGGGGTTCCCTGCAAAGCTGATTCTGAAGTGAACCTGGGTTTTAGGAGGCTTTGTATGGAACACTCTTGGGATCCACATCTGTGGGAGGTAGGGAAGAAGATAGTTGTGGGCAGAGGGGAAGGTTGTGACATAGTCTCAGTAAAGTCTGTAAGAGAGGGCAGGGGAGATGGCTCCGTGGGTCAAAACACTTTCTATGCAAGCCTGAAGCTGGAATCATCCTTGGGACTCATGGACTGAAAGTCATCTTCTGACTTCCGGCGTGTGCATGCACACACACCCACACCTACACCTTCCATGTGTGCATGCACACACCCACACCTACACCTTCCATGTGTGCATGCACACACCCTCACCATATCAAATCCTCCGAAGATTCCACAGTGGGACCTTGGGCAAGGGACCCCTACTTACCAGCTAGGAGTCACCTCTCTATAGCATGTAGAGGAGTATTTAGTCTTGAGGGGACATCTAGGCAGTGAACCACAATACCCAACTTACCCTTTCTAACAGTGGAACCTTGTGGCATCCACTGACCTGAGGCTTTTGCAGGACTGTGGAAGTTTCTTTGTGGGAGAATTTAGCTTGCGTTTGAGAATGTTTTCCCTTTTGTGTGTGCTGGGTGTCACTGCCACCTGCAATTTAGGATCTCCACATCATGGCTATCCTTCTAATTTTATAATTACCTTTCTAGAATAATAACCCTATCCAGGTGTTTTGTATCACAAAACAGCAAGGGAAATTAATTTCAATTAGAAGGGAAGAAATACAAAATGAAGTAGAGATGTAGAAAGGGGGAAAAAAAGCCTACACACATTTCTTTGAGTGCACTTCGTTAGGTAATTAAATTCCTGCAATGTGGCTGAACCATTGGCAGAGGTGCCCTTTAGAGACTGACATTTAAAAACTGCATGGCATTGGAGAATCTGAAGGTGTTTTGGCTGTCCAGTACCCATCTGTAAGTAAGAAGGGGTGGGAAGAGCTGGAGGGGCAGGGAGCAAGCTCAAAGGGAGGAGCAGATTCAAAGAAAGAAAGAGTCTTAGGCCAGGAAGTTAGCTTAGTAAGGTACTTAGAGGTTAAGCATGAGAACCCAGGAAGACCAACCCCTAGAACTCACATAAAAATAAGTCTGTCTGTCTGTCTGTCTGTCTGTCTGTCTGTCTGTCTGTCTCTTTCTGTGTCTCCATGTCTCTGTCTCTCTCTGTGTCTCTGTCTCTCTCTTTCTCTTTCTGTGTACAATTGTAATTCCAGTGCTTGGGAGGTCGAGATAAACAGATCCTTGGGGGCTTGATGGCCATTTAATCTAGATTTGATCAGAGCCAGGCCAGTGAGAGATACTGTCTTAAAATTTAAGGCGGCACAGACACAATAGTGGCATAATGATTATGGAGTTAACCAACCACTATATACATTGTTTTGAGGCCAACTCCACAGGAAGGAACCCTTACCTCTTACTGTGAACATGGTCCAGAACTTGTGTTTTGGGAGGCCATACGGCCTAGAGAGACCCCATCACTGTTGTTTTAGTAAATAGACATGTTATCAAACTGCCTTCTGCATGCTCATATTTCTGACAAGATATTAGTGCTGCTTTTAGCCTTCACTGATGAGATTCTTATCACTGTCAGGAGCCATTAATGCAGAGACTCATAACTGGTCAAAATGCCAAGAACATTTGAGTGCACTTCAATGCACAATGGATGGTGGAGTGATTTGCCCTAATCAGGATGCTTATATACTTCTGTGCTCCAAGGCTCAGGGAACATCACAGAGGAGGGGTAGAAAGAATGTAGAAGCTGGAGGATAGTGAGCTGTACCACACATACATACATATATACATACATGCATACATACATACATATATACACACACACACATATACATACACATATACATACATATACACATATGCACCTGCATACACATACATATATATACATATATATATATATACACACATATACATATTAAACATACATACACACATACATATATACATACATACACATATGCATACATACACAGATTCATACATACACACACATACATATATACATACATACACATATGCATACATACACAGATTCATACATACACACACATACATATATACACATAATACATATATACACATACACATACATATACATACACACATACATACACACATACATGCATACATATACACACATATAATTACATACACAGATACATGCATATATACACACATATATACATACATGTATATACATGCATATATACCTACACACATATATACATACATAGATACATACATACACAGGTTCATATATGCATGCACACATACATACATATACACATATACATACATAATACACACACACACACACACACACACACACACACACTTCAATCTGTCATTGACTATATAGTGAGGTCCTTGGACACCTTGGGGCCATGTTGTCCCACCTGCTGTTCCCTTCCTGCTCAGGACCAAGGCTGGTCTGCTATCTCAGCCAGGATAGCTATCGTTGCTCATCGTGATTTCATCCAGCTTGAAGACATTAAACTCTTTGACATTTTGTTCATGTGTGTGTTTTAGGAGTATGCAGATGTGAGTGTACATAGTTGTGTTTTGCTTTGCTGGCTTATTTTGCTCAACATGATGGTCTCCAATTGCATCCATTTTCCTGCAAGTGATATAATTTCCTTTGTCTTTGTGATTCTCTAAGTTCCATAGTGTGTATGTACCACATTTTCTCTATCCATTCATTCGCTGGCAAGCATCTAGGCCTGTTTCTTGTCTATTATGAATGGTGCTACAGTAAAGTTGTTGCTTACAAATCTCTATAGTATGATAATTTATATCCTGAGGACACGCCCAGGGGTGCTATAGTTGAGTCACTGAGTAAAACCATGACTAAAACAATCATTTGAAAAGAAGAGAGGGATAAAGGGCAAACCCAGAAATGTTGAGGCAGAGTTTTCCAGGTCATTTAAAATTGGAGTCTGCCTGGCGGACACTAGGGTTGTCTGTGTGGGGGAATCAACTGAACACAGACTTGGTTTCTTGCAGTTACACTGGTGCTGAGCCGGTAAAGGCATGCGTCAGATGTCCAGCTGAGTTATCTTCAGTTTAGTAGTTTTTCTTTGTATGTCAGGGACCTATGCCAGCCACCCAGCTTTGCAGAATGTGGGCTTAGCTGCTTCTCCTACCCTGAGACTCCTCAGTTCATAAGCCTGAGGTAGCTAGTGTCTCAGCTGTGATGTCCCCTAAATACCCTGGGAGCAAGGAAAACAAACAGGGCTGAGATAGGCATGGGCAGGCCTGTGTCTACGGAGCCTAAGTTCGTTAGTCACATGGACGATGAGGGTACAGATGGCAGGCAAGGGGTTTCAGAATTCTCAGCATCTGACCAGGCATGGCGGTACACACCTATACATCAGGACTCAGAATGCAGAGCCTGGAAATCAGCTACAAAGTGAGTGTGAGGCCAGCATGGGATACACAAGACCCTGTCTTAGCAGCCGCAATCTCCCCAATCTTTCTACAGCACCCTCCCACCCCCACCCCCATACACACACACACACACACACACACACAGACAGTCTCTACAGCAGTGAACCCCATGACCATTAGGTGGCTTTGAGGGTTGATCTAGCTGATCACTTCAGGCCTGGGGTGACCAGACTTTAAAGTTATCTTCAGGTGATGACATCAGCTCCTAGCCATTGTGGGTGGGGCAACCTCCCTGTACACATCACTGCCTGAGCCAAGCCCCTGTCCAACGTATAGACAAGAGCCTGATTTTCCCAATCCCCACTAATGCGTCCCATGTGATTGGGTGGAAGATTGTTCAGGCTTTTTGGTTTGTGATTGTTCTATTTAGCCTCTCAGAGTTAAAAACGTTGTTTTTCACCTAAAGATGGTGCCTGGCCATTGTCCTCTGAGCAATGGAGAGGGACAGAATGGACCTCTGTCACACTGCTGCCCCTTCAGGTGGGAAGAGTCACTGTCTTACTAAAACCCACACCTGGACTTGAGTCCTGTGGGAACCCTGGCCCTTCCTTTGGGCAGGAGTGCTGGTTTCTTTTCTTTAGGGCCACCTGGACTGCCTTCTGATGAGACTTCTGTTTCTCCTTACCTCACCAGGGAACCGCATGGCCAAAGTCACGTGTGACTTACTCCCTTCTGGGACACCCTTCTGTTTCTCCGTGCCTTTCAGCTGCTCCTTCCCCTCCTCTGTGATTCTGATTCTCTCCTCCTTAGCACAGTCTATTCTTTGTTATCTTGACTCTTCACTCCCCCAGCCCTCAAGATCACGTGTAGGCATCCACCGTTTTGCCTGAAAGTCTCGAGTGTTTTGTGAGTGCCTCTTAAAAGTGAGCCAGCGACTCACGAGATGATTGATGCTTTAGACCGTGCCAATGCCTCTTCGGAGTGACCCACCTCACACGTTCACCTCCATTCTGTTCTTTAAATATTTCCTAACGCCTGCTCTCTACTAGGGTCTGTTCAGGTCATGAACTTGCTGGATGTTAGTGTTCTAGGCACCCATCGCATCCTACGGGCATGGGACTTTTCCCTCTGTTATGAATTCCTCAGAGAGTTTGCAAATTCAGTTGGTCTCCTTTCTCAGTCTGGAATTTTCTAGCACCTTGTTAGGCCTGTGTCAGTCAGAAAAGGGAAGAGTTTTTTTTTTTTTTTGGCTGTGTCTGACTTCCTACTGTATTATATTTTTTTCAATTTTTATTAGATATTTTCTTCATTTACATTTCAAGTGTTATCCAGAAAGTTCCCTGTATCCTCCCCCCTCCCGGCCCTGCTCCCCTACCCACCCACTCCCACCCCTTGGCCCTGGCGTTCCCCTGTATTGGGGCATATAAAGTCTGCATAACCAAGGGGCCTCTCTTCCCACTGATGGCCAACTAGGCCACCCTCTTCTATATATGCAGCTAGAGACATGAGCTCAGGGGNGGTACTTTCTCTAGCTCCTTCTTCCTTGGGAACCCTGTGTTCCATCTAATAGCTGACCGTGAGCTTCCACCTCCATGTTTGCCAGGCATTGGTATATTTTCCCCCGAGACAGCTATATCCGGGCCCTTTCAGCACCATCTTGCTGGCATATGCTATAGTGTCTATGTTTGGTGACTGATTGTGGGATGGATCCCTGGCATCCGCAGTCGTTGGGTCCATCCTTTGGATTCAGCTTCACAAATGCTCTCTGGTGATTTTCCAGTCTCAACATTTGCATGCTAACAAATCGTCTATTAGAGTCTTGGGCCTGCTGAGTTTGAGTTTCTCTCAAAGGTTAACTATGAAGACACTGCTGTCCAGAGAGGATAAGAGCCCCCCTGCAGACCACACAGCCTAGATGAAGACTTCTGTTTCCCAGTCACGCCTTCTCCTCCAGACTGATTTTAAGAAGCTTGTGAGCAACGGCTCACTGGTGGTATCCTTCCCCACGTTCTTAGCTGCTTTTACTTTATCCTTTTCTGCATTTTATGTGTACTCAAGTTACTTCCTTTCAACCTTCACTTGAACGTTGACTTCTCAGTTTTTAACTTTATTTCCTTTCTAATACTTAAAGAAAAGCTACCTTACTGTCCTTTGGTGACTTTTGATATCTTATTTTATCCTCTCTTTCTCTTTTTTTTCCTATGGATTTTATTACTCTCATTATGATTTGTTCTCTGACCCATAATGCAATTGAAAGTATGCTTTAAAACTTACAAACACATGAGCTATCTTTCTGTTATTGATGTCTTATTTAATTAAACTGTGGTCAGAGATGATGGCCCCTGTGCTTTCCATTTTCTGGGATTCCTAGCAAATTGCTCTGCAACCTTTCCTGTGATCTATTTTTACAAGTGCTTCATGCTGCTTGAACAGAGTATGTATTCTCTAATGGTTGGCAATGGAATTTTATACAACACCATTATATCAAGCGTTTTAATTGTGTTCTATGTCTTCACCAATTTTTTATTTGCTTAATTAGATTCTGAGTCATGTATAATAAAATGTCTATTATGATTGTGGGTTTGCTAATTTTTCCTTGCAATTCTGTAAATGTGTGTCTCGTATATTTTGAAGCTGGGCTGTTATAAAAAAACAATGTGGGGTTTGTACACAGGAGCCAATGCTGGCTGTGTTTAAATTGTGGTTATTCTGTGTTGCAGTTTGGGGCCTGGGACTGTCCAGAGCTATCATCTGTGATTCAGTGTTCTCATCTATAGAAAGGACTCTGCCTGGGGAGACATTGTGAGGATCAATTAAACTAATGCATATGAAATCACTCAGATCAGGGTCTGGCACACATTACAGCTTTATAGTATGTGTCCTAGTTTCATTACTGTTGCTGGGATAAAATGCCCTGACAAAAAGCAATATAGGGGAGGTAGAGCATAATTTCCATTTATAATGCCAGGTAACAGGTCATCATTGTGGGGAAGTCAAGGCAGGAAGTTTAAACAGTGCTCACAGCACAGCCAAAGTCAAGAACATTGAGAAATGGATCCACACAGGCTCACTTGCTTGTGTTTCTCTACTATGTATTTCAGCACCTCCTGACTAGAGGATGGTGCCACCCAGAGTGGGCTGGGTTGTCTCACAACATCATCTTCCACAAACATGCCTACAGGCCAAGCCGACACAGACAATCCCTTGTTAAGACTGTATTCCCTGGCGATTCTTGGTTGTGTCAGATTGACAAATGCAATTGACACTTCATAGTCTGGGGTGGCATAGAAGTCCTTTTCCTCTTCTTCCTCTGCATGTGGACACACCAGGGCATGCATGTGGAAGTCTGAAGACAATGTCAGATGATGATCCTTCCTTTCTACCTTTTGGAGGCCTCTGTGTACACCAGGCAAGCTGGCCCATGCCAGGGAGCACTGGGATTACAGGCTGACATGCTAGTGTCTTTGGATTTTCACATCGGTTCAGGGCATCCAACCCATGTCTTCATGGAGCTATTCCTCCAGGCTTGGTATTAGACTTTCTGGGTAGTCCAGGCAGGCCTCAAAATCCTGCCTTCACCTCCTGCTTTTGGGGATTGTGGGCATATGCTGACTTTAAAGTTGGACCTGTGCTTACGTTCAACAGGTCTCTTACTTTTTCCTTTCTTTCTGTTTTCTTGTGGGAGTGTCATAGATGCTAGGAGCTCTGCGGATGATAGGAGTAATAAGGATTCTGGGAGTGCTGTGCATGCTGGGAGTGCTGAGCATGCTGGGAGTGCTGTGCATGCTGGGAGTTCTGAGCATGCTGGGAGTGCTGTGCATGCTGGGAGTTCTGAGCATGCTGGGAGGGCTGTGGGCGCCGCCCGGATCTCTGTGGGTGCTAGGTTTGGAAAGAGTTGCTACAGAGTGCATATTAGTTTGATTCAGCCTCATAACTTGGAGATGTTTTCATCCGGATCTTTAAAAGTGTTGTAATTGTTTTAGTACTTACATTCCTGGCCTCCCTCGTGTTTACACATGTAGTCCCTGCATCCTGTGTGCTATAAGGCTTTTGTCTTATTTCCTTGTGGGAGACTTTTGAGAGTTGTAGGTAAAGAGAAACCATGTTTTCAGGAGCCAGCCCCACCTCCTGTCCCCACCCCGCTTTTCCTTTTATATGAAAGCAATACGTCTTCTGTAGTTCGGTTTTGGGCAGACACTTCAAGTTTGCTTTCTATCTATGGATCCAATAGTGTGTTTCTTGTTCCTTGAAATTCATTCAAGCAGGGCTGGTACTTAGCCTGCTGTGATTCTGGGCTATCATGGGATGCCACTTGACTTTATTCTGTCCATCTTGTTTGCAGCACCAAAACTTTTGTTTTTGTTTTCTTTGAATATAAACTATGTACTTATTTACTTTTTTTGATCTATTGATTGGAGGCGGTGAAAGAGCTGCATTTGTTTGGGTTATCTTGTAGCCATCCTGAGATTTATTTTATTTTTATTGACATGTTTATATGTTTCTGTGTATGCCCATGTGAGTAGAGGTGCCCATGGAGACCAGAAAAGGGCACCAGATTCCACCCAAGCTGGAGTTTCAGGAGTTGTAAGCTACCCAATGAGGGTATTGGGAACGGAACTTCCATCCTCTACAAGAGCAGCAAGTACTCTTAACTGTTCAACCAGCTATCCAGACATTCGGTATTTATTGTTATTATTAGTTTATTATTATTAGATATAAAAACCTCATAAAACATTAGGGGCAAATGTCAAACTTGAAAAGATATTTATAATATATATGACATAAGCTACTATCTTTAATAAAAAGGATCTATGAGTCAACAGGAAAAGATGAGCAGTCTCATAAGACATTGGATACTTTTAATAATAAAGATATGGAGAAGTCAGCCTTTCTGGTGTTCAAACGAAAGCAAATTCAAGTCAGGAAGTATTTTATTGTTGCCAGTAGATTGGAAAGATGTAAAGCAGTGATCACACCATCAAGAAGCAGCGATACTTACACTCTTGCATACTAATGATGGCAATTATGAATATGGTTCTTTGTAAGGAAAACTGTTGATATAAAGCAGAAGACTGAAATCTAAAGAGTCTCAAAGCATCAACTTAAGACAGCGGGAGTCGGCTGTGAAGAGAGCTTCAGCGAGGGACTGTCTGGATCAGGATTGCCTGTGGCATGTTCGAGGAGGGATTGTCTAGGCTGTTAGCTGATATAGGAAGACCTAGTTCATTGTGGGCACACCATTCCCTGGTTTCAGGTCCTGGACTATATAATGGTAGAGAGGGCCAGCTGAGTAAGACAGTGGCCTGCATGCATGGTAATACACACACTCCTCCCTCTCTGATGTTGACTAGATACTTGAGGCCCTGCCCTGATTTTTCCCAGGTGATGGACTGTACGCTGGAATTGTAAACCAAATAAACCCCTTTCTCCCCTAAGTTGCTTTTGATAGGATATTTTATCATAGTCACAGAAATGAACCTGGAACAGCCTGCTGTGACAACTACACTTCTGGGGTTTATTGGCTTCCAGAGCATCAAGGATTCAACTCTCAAGATTTTAAGAGTGTGTAAAAAATAAAAGGGAACGCTACTATATCTATTAATTTTCACTAATAAATGTATGCTGTACAGTGCGCAGCAAGGATGCCTTTTCATTCTAGTGAATATTTCTGTGGGATATTATTATAATATAAGTGAAACATTATTTGTAGTATTTCTTAAAATAACCATTAACAATTAGTAATTGGTGTTTAATTATGTGGATTTGCCATTACTTCCTCATTAAATGATGAGCCATTCAGGTGCTAAATATTATTAACAGTGCTTCATCTTTTTATTTTCTTGGTTAACATACAAATGGTAGGTTTCATTATGACTTTTTATATATACTCATGATTTTAATTTGCTTATATTAGACTCTCTAATATTCCCCTTCATGCCATTATACCCCTGTATTCCCCTTCTTCCCTGCCAGTAGGTATCCACAGGTAGGTAGATATCTATTCACAGATAGACAGATTATCTGTCTACTCTACTCTCAATGTTGTGTGTATATGTATTCTAAAAAGCTTATTCAATTCTGTAAATATTTCACCTTTGTATCCCTTTAAAAATCTTAACAATCGCCGGGTGTGGTGGCGCACGCCTTTAATCCCAGCACTCGGGAGGCAGAGACAGGAGGATTTCTGAGTTCGAGGCCAGCCTGGTCTACAAAGTGAGTTCCAGGACAGCCAGAGCTACACAGAGAAACCCTGTCTCAAAAAACCAAAAAAAAAAAAAAAATCTTAACAATCTTGAGAGGCACATGTGGCAATCAGAAGAGAGCACTGGGTGTCCTCTACTGCTCCCACCTATTCTTTCCAAGTGGAGCCTCTCCACGAACCTGGAGTTGTTTTCTCAGACAGTCTGTGTCTTAGCTGCTGTTCTGTTACTGTGATGAAACACCATGACCAAGACAACTTATAGAAGAAAGAGTTTAAAACTTGTAAAACACCATGTAATAGACAGAGGTTTCAGAGGGTTAGTCTGTGATCATCATGGTGGGAGGGAGCGTGTTGGCAGTCAGGCATGACCCTGGAGCAGTAGCTGAGTGCTTACAAATGATCTGCAAGTAGAAGGCAGAGAGAGAGAAAGAGAGAGAGAGAGAGAGAGAGAGAGAGAGAGAGAGAGAGAGAGAGAGAGAGAGAGAAGAAGGGGGTGCTAGTGTGGATTGTTAAAGCTTCAAATCTTACCCCCAGTGGCATACCTCCTCCAAGGCCACACCTCCTAATCCTTCCTAAATACTTCACCAACAGGGAGCTAAACACTTGAATATTTGAGCCAGTTAGGCCATTCTCATTCAAACCACCATAGCAAACCCCAGTGATCCTCCAGTTTCCACCTACCTTAGATAGGTGTTACAGTTGTGCTCAGGGATGCCCAGATTATTTTGCGAATGCTGGATCTGAACTCTAGACCTCATGACTGCTCTGCAAGTGCTAGAACACCCTCTCTATCTAGCCCCACCACCCTGTTTTCTTCTTTGTTTTTCTTCGTGATGAGATGTCTTATAGTTCAGGCCAACCTTAAACTATCTGTATAGCTGAGGATGACCTTGAACTTCTAATCTACCTGTTTCCACTTCCTAAGCATTGGCATTACAGACATGTTCTTAAACAGTCCCTGATGTCATCACCAAATTTGGTCTGCCAGTAGTTGTAGTTTTCAAGAGGAAGTTGCCCTTAGTCTGGGGCCAAAGGACACATGATCCAGGTGTACTTTTAGCAAGGGTACTCTCTGAAGGGATGACTGGGGATCTAGTAGGATGCAGCTCCTGGTAGGAATGACTTTGTAGGGACATCTCCTGATCTAGAAGAGCAGAGATGCAGTAAGAAGATGAGGAGAAGATGCTGGTCAAGACATCCAGTCTCTACTGTAACTCTTTGAGGGGAGACTCAGAATCAGCTGATATGAACATTGCCTTGGCCTTACTGCACTATCTGGATATCCTTTTATGATCATAAGGCTTCTAATGCACACGAATAGACTTCTCTTCTTAAGCAAGAATTTTTTTTTAAAATCACACTATGAAGACATTGAAACTTTTCTATTCTAGTTGACAGAAAGCATCAGAATTATTCAACGTTAGTAAGTAGATGAGGATTTACTATCCCGAAGTTCTCATTTGTCATCTCCCCTCCCCCAGTGAAATTGTTTTGAGCAAAGTCTTGGTACTTGTATGGAAGGGAGAAGCAAACAGCCTCACGTGTTTGGCACACCCAAGGTTATTTCACAATCTGCTCGATCCTTTCGCACATTCCAAGGGAAGCTTATGTAGGCGTATCCGGGCTTCGCCAGCTTGCACTCAAGTTTTTAAGAGAAAGAAACCAGATCTAGAGTTTAAAAAAAAAATAAGAATAAAAATAGTTGGAAAAAACAGGCTGACATACTTATGTAGAAAGAATCAGCCTCATTTTAATTTTGATGCTAAGTCTGTAGGTTCATAAATGATAAAACTCTCTAAAAGCATTCTTCACATCACACTGAAACCTTAACAAGCTATGCCCCATTCTATTTCACTTGAAACTGGAAATTAAGTTTAAAATAAAGGTTCCTATCAGGTTATTTGGTGATAGCTTACTCATCACAGGCACATAATCCATAATTGGACAAATTGGATTAAGAGTTTAGAAATTACACTTGGAAATAATTATTGGATTCTAAGGTCAGTTAGGAAGGAAATGAGTGAGTTATTCAATGTTTTGAAGGCAAATTTCCTATCTACAGCCTATCTGCCTCCCTCTCATCTATCTGTCTGTCTGTGGAGGTTTGAATGAGAAATGTCCCCATAAGCTCTTGGTTCCCAGCTGGTGACACTGTTTGGGGGATCCTTTAGGAGGAGGAGTTTTGCTGGAGAAAGTCACCGGGGGTGGGCTTTGAGGATTTATAGAGCCTTGCTCCACTTCCTGTTCTTTCTCTCTGCCTCCTACTTTTGTTACCAATACCTTACTCTCCATGACAGGCTCCAGCCCCCTGGAACTGTAAGCCTACATAAACTCATTCTTTCTTTAGCTGTTTTGGCCATGGTATTTTATCATAGAGACAGGAAGAAAAAAACCCTAATAAGTAATGAGTCACTGTCTGACTTCTTCTATCTATCATCCATAGATGTCTATCATCCAACTGTAAGCCTACATAAACCCATCCTTGCTTAAGCTGTTTTGGCCATGGTATTTTATCATAGCGACAGGAAAACAAACCAAAAAGTAATGAGTCACTGTCTGACTTCTGTCTGTCATCCATCAATCCTCTATCTTAGTTTATAATTTTTACTTTGCTTTCTCACTCTTTGGATTCTCTATGATAAACATTCTGAGACTTTGTCATGTCCCTGTCTGTCACTGCATCTTCTCTTCTTTGTCTTGTTGCCTCATGCGCCTGCACTGGGAGTTCACATGAAGGGCATTTAGGAACAGAACACATTCTGTTCCTTTCTTTTTCTCTCCCTGAAACTCATTCTTTTTTTTTTTTGAAGGCCCCTCTATAAACACATTGCCAGGTAACATATTATTAGGGATGCTTCATTGTCCTCTGTGTAAGCTTTCCCTCATTCTACTCCCTGGATCTGCAGTGAAAGATAACTGAACAGTCTCCACCTCCTGATCCTGCTAAGAATCTGGAAACTTTCTTCTCTTCAAGATGTTTTAAAAATGGGTAACTGATATCTGAACATATTTATTTGGTACACCATAATTATTTGATGTATGAATACAAATATGAAACAAGTAATATTGAATACAAATATGAAACAAGTAATATTAATGAGCCTTTCTTTTTAAGGAAGGTTTATTTTATGTGTACGAGTGTTCTACGTGTAGGTTTGTGTGTACGACATGTCTGCCTGGTGCCTATGGAGGCCAAAAAAGGCCTGGGATTCTCTGGAACTGGATGGTAATGAGCTGCTGTGTTGTTGGGAACCAAATCCAGGTCTTTGGTGAGAGCAGCACCTGATGAGCCATTTCTCCAGCCCTAGCAATTAGCATTTCCATTCCTCTAATAATTATTACTTCTGTGTGTTTGGGAACTGGAGTTGCTTGTTATCTATTTACTTAGACATAGGTCATAAACTGCTATAGATGATTATTATTCAACAATATTGTAAACACTACAACTATTTCTCCCATGTAGTAAAATCTTGATATTCACTGTCTAACCTTTTTCTGTTTTCTCTCTCCTTTCTTATGCCTTCCAAGTCTCTAATGATGAATACTTTCATCTCTTCTGTGAATATTTTGCTGTTTTCCAACTTTCTTGGGTGAGGCAGAACATGCACTAGATGTATTCTGTGCTTGGTTTATTTCATGTAACATTATTTGAACTGTGTGTCTCAAGTTATGGGACTCCATTATTTTTATTTATTTGAGTAAATAAAATACAAATAGATTTAAATGAGTAAGATAATTTTTATTTAAGTGTTTTATGTGTGATTCCTTTGCTGTCCATCACAGTCTCTGAATTTGAGGTTTCTTAAGATAGCCTTTTCTTAAAGAATTGATGCTTTATCCTGTTGTGCCATCAGCCCATCATTATTTTAACTACATTTACATTAAGGGCAGACATACTCATAACAACTTCAAGGTTCCCTAAAAGAGATCTTTGGCATCTGATTTCTTCAAACAATGTCCTCTGGAAACCATTTTAAGACTGATCTGCCTCTTACTTACTGATGTTCCAGATGTGTCCTCAGAATGAGTCCACTCACTCATCTGGCTCATACTTATTGACATTCCAAATGTCTCCTCAGAGTGAGACCACTCACTCCTATCATGCACAGAAGACTGGGATCTGTGTATTGTATACACAATGCCACATTGAAGGAAGCATCCATTCACAATAGACAGGTGTTTTTAACTCCCAACCTCGGGTTGAAGATGAGCTTCATTGTCTACACCGTCATCATCTTCACTCTCATCTGCCTTGCATGTTATGCTCCTCCAAATGTGCCAAAAATCATTCTGAATAATGACTTCTGGGTTGCAAAAGAGGATTTGAGTTTACATCTGCCTTCCGTGCCTTTCTCTATTATGTGTGTCTTTGTTCATTCTCTTTATATACACATATATGCACCATCCTTTCTTTACCTGGTTATTCACTGATTCCATATCTTGGTTATTGTGAATGGTGCTCCAAGAAAATATGAGTGCAAATATCCTGGTAGAGTGTGGTCTCTTTACTTTGTGTGCACCACTGATAGAGACTGGCTGTTATTAAATGGTAGTGACTTGAGGGTTTGTTTGTTTTGCATACTCTTGTGTTGCTGGATTTAGGGGTTGCTAATTCAGTTAAGAATTTTTGTGACGGTATCAATGAGGCTACTGATCTGCCATTTTCTTGTGGAGTCCTTGTATACTTTGGTATCCCAGGATACCATAAAAGTCTCATAAAGGTGCTTGCTATGCTTCGCTCTCTGTTATTTTCTGAAGGAATTTTTAAAGACTTGGTATTATCTCATCATTAAACAGTTGACAGAGCTCAAAAGCAAGGCCATCTGGAGTTCTTGTGGTGAGATTCTTCCAGTTACAAATTCAACTTTCTTTTTTGACTAGTAATAGGCTCGTTTGGATTTTCTGTTTCCTTCTAAGTTTTGGCAATTTGAGTCTTTCTAAGAATCTGTTCATTTCATCCAGATTGTTGGCAAAAAATTATTCAAAATGCTGTCTCATAACTAACCAGGCCTAGTGATTAACAGCTCTATAATCTGAGCTATTTAGGAAGTTGAGGCAGGAAGATTTCACAATCAAGGCTTGGCTGAGCTTCAGAGTTTAAGACTAGCCTGAGTAACTTGGTGAGTCTATCTATCTATCTATCTATCTATCTATCTATCTATCTATCTATCTATCTATCTATCATCTATCCATGTTTATGTGTTTGTATATAAGTGAATGAGTGATGAAAGAATGAGGCTGGGGCTGAAATTCAGTCATAGATTAATTGCCTAGTACAGGCAAAGCCTTGGGTTTAATCCATAACAATCAAACAACAACTTAAAGAAATAGATGTTCTACTTGATTTATCTTCCTAGGTCACCTATCATGTGCCACCCCTTTCCTTTCTGGTTTTGAGAAATTGTCTCATCTTTCTGGTTGTTCATCTTAATTAAAATGTTGGTCAATGTATTGATCATTTTAGAGAATCAACTTCTGATTTCCCTATTGCTTTTCTGTTTTCTACTTCAAGTTCTCATACCATTTTTACCTCCTATCTCCATGGTGCTCTGGTTTAAGCTGTTCTCCTTTTCCAAGGCACACAGAATTCTGTTGGGCCTTGGTACCATTTCTTCTCTGATGCAAGTGATCTGATGGAGGAGGCAGGTATTCTGTTGGAGGAGGAAGGTGTTCTGATAGAGGAGGCAGGTAGTCTGATGGAGGAGGCAGGTGTTCTGATGGAAGAGGCAGGTGTTCTGTTGGGGGAGGCAGATGTACTGATGGAGGAGGCACTGTTATAGCCCATGACCCTGATCAATGGTACTTTCATTTTCATCCAGCTCAAATTATCTTCTAGTCTCCTTTTTTGATTTTCTCTTTGATTCACCTAGTATTTAAAAATAGATGATCAAATTTCCAAATATTTGAGTTTTCTCTCTTTGATTTCTAACATAATCCTGTTAAATTAAAAATTACTCTTTTTTTTTTTTTTTTTCGAGATAGGGTTTCTCTGTATAGCCCTTGCTGTCCTGGAATTCACTTTGTAGACCAGGCTGGCCTCAAACTCAGAAATCCACCTGCCTCTGCCTCCTGAGTGCTGGGATTAAAGGAGTGTGCCACCACGCCCGGCTTAAAAATTACTCTTATTTTTAGTCTTTCAGTTAAAAACTTCTAAACTCTCATGTGTGTGTATGCATATGTTTGCATACGTGTGTGAGTATGTATATATGTGTATGTTTTTGTGTGTGTATGTGTTAGTGTGTGTATGCATATACATATGTGTGTGTATGAGTTTGTGTGTGTGTATGTATGCACATGTGCACATGTACATGCCATGGTCTGCAGGTGGAGGACCGTGAGTATTAGCCCTTGCCTTCCTTCTTACTTGGGCTTGGGTTTCTTGTTCACCACTGCATCCATCAGGCTCGCTAGCCCCGATGCTTCTCTTGCTTCCCTTCCATCTGGCTGCAGGTGAGCTGGGCTTTCAGAGGTATTCGATCTTGCGGCTTTATGTGCGTTCTGGGATCCTGCAAAGTTTCTACCGCGTGCACATCTTAGCCTGCTTAAACGTTAGTGAGGCCTGGCTTGTGGCTTTGCTTTGTTATGTCTGACCTTCTGTTCTAGGTTAGAGAGTACCCATGCTCTTGAAGAGTGTGTGTATTCTCTTGTCCTTGGACTCCATGGCCTGTGACTGTCAGGTCAAATTGGTTGATAGTGTTGTCCAGGCTTCCTATATTCGTTTCTTATCTGAGTCTGTTGCTTAGGGTGTAAGAGTAATGTGTGCTTTCTAAATCATCTATTTATCTCTGTTAACCCTGGCTTTCTGTATTTTAGAGCTGTCTTGTCTGATGGGGACACACTTGTCCTGGCTATATGTCCCTAACCTTTAACCCCTTTATCATTTGCAGATGCCCCTTTTTGATTTGGGTAATTTTCTCTAAGTCTGGTTTTTAAAAGATACTCACTCAGTTCTCCATGGCAACTTCCTCCATGCTGTTTATTTTTCCACCCCTTCTATTCAAGCTGCTGAGAGTCTACAGTAGTCTCGTGAACAGCAAGACTAATATTAATTGGCATTTTCCATGTATTGATTGATTGACTAATTTATTGATTGTGTGTTCACATGCATGTGACATCGCATGTCTGTGGAAGTCAGAGGACAATGTTTGGAAATTAATTCATTACTTCTACCATGTGGGTGTCTCAGGGATTGAGCTCAGGTCCCAGGCTGGTGGCAAGTGACTTTATCTTCTGAGCTTCTCACCAGCCTCAATCTCAGTCTTTATTGTGATACTTGGTCTTCACGTTTGATCATTTAATGTCTTCTTGGCATGGAAGGCGTAGACTCGTGCCTGCATTTTGCTGTTGTCCTTCACATAGATCCCGTCTTCCTGCGTCCCCCTCCGCCGCCTTTGTTGTTTGGCGAACATTAAGTGCACCCATTTACTGATCTGTGTCTCTCTACAGTGATTGAGACAATTTTTAGCGAGTTCTCTAAGTGCTGCATCCATTCTTATTTATTACAGTCTTTCTTAGCTTAATAACCGACATCATTATCGGTTTTGGAAATTGCCTCACTGAGATCTGATTTCTCTTTCCTCATTTTTTTGGTAGTATTGCTACACTGTGATATCGGCAATCTGCTTATTGTCTTACATGTTCTATTTCTTTAAGAACATTAAGAGAGAAAAGAGAAGGTAATAGTTAGAGTCTTTTGTATTTACCTACACATGTAGCTGCTTCTGATAGTTTTTATGCTTCCCTGTGGATTCTGGGTCATTGTCTGGTATGATTTACTGTCAATCTCCATGTGATATTTCATGTAGAGCAAATCTGTCAGCAGTGGACTTCCTTCTTTTTCTTTTAAAATGAAATGTGTTAGTGATTTCAGCATGGGCTTATTTATGTGTGTGTGCATGTGTGTACTTGTGCATGTATGTGTGTATACATTTGTGTATGTGTATGAATGTGTGTGTATGTATATATATATGTATGTATGTGAGTGTATGTATGTATATGTGTAGGCATGTGTACTACAGTGTTCATGTGAAGCTCAGAGAATAGGTACTTGTTTTTCTACCATCACGTGGGATTTGAAAACAGGTCACTGGGTTTGGTGACAAGGGACTTTACCAGCTGAGTCATCTTGCTGGTCCTATATGTATTCATTTTTATTTTACGTTTTTTGAAAGATAGTTTTGATGTATGTAAAATTCTTGTATGATAGTTTTATGTTTTCTGAACTTAAGCAAATTTAGATTTTATACTTATATTTTCTTTTTTGTTTGTTTGTTTGTTTTTCAAGACAAGGTTTCTCTGTGTAGCTCTCGCTGTCCTGGAACTCACTTTGTAGACCAGGCTAGCCTCGAACTCAGAAATCCGCCTGCCTCTGCCTCCCGAGTGCTGGGATTAAAGGCGTGCGCCACCACGCCCAGCTTTATATTTTCAAAGTTTATCTTTGGAATCATTGGTTCAAATACAATAATAATAGTAAACAATGATAATATGTGTAAACTTAATTTTTAAAGTTCTATTTGAAGTTAATGGAGTTCTGCAGGTATGTAGGTTAATGTTCTAAGTTAGGTTTGGGAAGGTGTTTGTCTCTACCAACTTTTACTTTTCATTGTCTTCCTCCATAACAGCCCTTAAACAATTCCAACAGTCAGGTGGACCAGGTGTTTAAAAGATCTGAGTGTGTAGGGGACACCTTATGTCCAAATCATAATAGATGTCACTTTTTTTTAATGATTGTTTATGTTACCCAAGTACTTCTGATTAATCAGATACTATCAGCTTTGGTCAGGATCAAAGTCTCTTTCCCCTTCCTCTACTCTGTGGGGACCTGTGGGTAGCTCAGGCTGGCAGCTGCCTGAGTTGCTGACTCGACTCAACCACTGGCCTCCTCTGTTAGCTCATGGATCCTCTCTCCAAGCCGTACTCCATGGGGAGGAAGAAAAGTAGGGACTGTGGTCAGGACCATGGAGCATTTGGAATAATTGAACCATATCAAGGAATCGTCCGGGGAAACAAGCAAAGACCTTCACTTCTCCATCTGCTTCGAAAGACTTCAAGCTTCTGTCTGATACCACTGTGAGGAGTACAAACCTGCTCCTGGCTGAGGCTCATGCCCAGAATTGAGCAGCTCTGTTTCCTAAGGGGAAATGGTATATTCCCTTGAACACGTTTTTTTGAGACTATTTTGTGGATGAAAGTGCATTCCTACTGAGAAGTCAGGCTAGCATGCACTAACATCTTTGTCTTTAGTGGATATGTCTTTGTAGGACAAAAGAGGACAGCATGCACATAGGGCACTAAGGGAACAGCATGGATGTAGGGCTGGTAAGACTGGTAATGCTTTTCAAATCACACTGCACAGGATGCTGCTAGACACTTGGTTAAGGCTGAGCTAGTGATGTGGTCACTATAAAAGTTGTAGTGGTCAAAGGGTGGGAGGAGTCTGCTGTCAAAGTGCTTGCTGTGCAAATGCGAAGCCCATAGTTCAGATCATAGTACCTGAAAACAAACAAACAAACAAACAAGCAAACAAACAAGCCAGGCACGATGGTGGTATGTGCTTATAATCCCAGCTTCAGGGAGATGGAGACAGATGGATCTCTGTGGTTTGCTGACAAATTAGTATAGCCTAATTGGTGAGCACCCAGTTCCAGGAGAGATTCTGGATGACTTCTGAAGGATGACATCTGACATTCATCTTTGGTCTCCACATGTGCACATATATGTACACACACACACACACACACACACACACACACACACACACACATACACTACACAACCACTCATCACACATGCATGCACACCTCAGATGCACACACATACCCATACCACATGTGGCACATGTACACACATGCACACACACACATGCACACACACATATACACACAACACACACGCACATGCACACATATGCATACACACACACACTACAATGCACATATATGTACATACACACATGCACACACATACCTTGTAGTAGTTGGAGGAAGTATGTGAGATTAATAATTTTGAATCTGACTATCTTGAGAGAGTAGAATACTGCATGAAACTACGTGTTGCTCGGACATCATATGCACACCCTTGGAATGGGAAGATCTTCAGCATTTCTTGCTCCATATAAAGGCTCATAGCTTAGTCTAAGTAAACTTCCTGCTTTTTATTTGCTGAGATGGTATAAATCTAGGTCTTGATTCCTAGACTTTTGTCTCCAGTGATCAAACCAATGAAGCTTTGAATGAAAAAGTGACCTCAGGAAGGCAGTGAAGCCATTTTCCTTCTAGCGGCAGGCATTCTGCTTGAGAGGACGTCTTAATAAGGGTGCTGCGAGATTCTGGAGGGTTTATGACTTTTAAAAGTCCACTGCTCTATAAGCGAGCTGTCTGTGCTCACAGTTTTATGCCTTTTTAGTGAGGAAGAAATTTCAAAGGAAACTTGCAAAACAGCCAGGGACTGAGAGGCTCTAAGTTGTCTGCTCAGGCTCAGAGCAGGGCTCTCACCTCTGTGGTCTCCCAACCACACTGTACCCCACATCTGTATCCTTCCTCGTTAGGCTTTTTCATCACTGCTCTATGGGAGAGGAGACACAAGGCAGTGGAGGGAGGGTGCAAAAGCCCAATGCAGTTGGTTTCCCTCACTGGTTCTCTGCAAGTAAAACCTCTTCAAAGCAAACAAGCCCCTTCTCCCCCTTTTGCTTCACTCTGTGTGAAATTGCCTCTTTTGTGTTATCCTTTGGGGTCACTATTGATAGAAATTCATTCTCTTTCTCTCTTTCCCTCTTTCCTTCCCTGACTCACCCTCTCTCTTCTCCCTCCCCTCCTTTCCTTTCTGCCTCCCTTCACTACCCTTCCCCCACCCCCAGCCCTCAACTTCTAGCTCTCTCCTGGTCCTGCTGAGAGAACATAATACTGCCTTATTTGTGACTGCAGACATTTCCATGGCAACCAACCCATGGCCGAGGTATAAGCTCAAGCTTCATACCTTCACTATATACTGTGCAGGAGCAAAGGCCTTTATGGGAGCTAAATGCCAGCAGGTCCCCTCCCACAGCCCTTGCACAGAGAGAGATTTCTGCCAAAGAGTCAGAGGAGGGACGCAAAGAACGAAGCAGGTTCCCAGCTTTCTCATAATTGAACTATTGTAAATGAAACACCTTTAACCCACCACACGTATAGTGCATGGATGAGCCTACCCATGCACACACCACACCTACTCTGAACTCATAGCCACAGGACATTTTTCATTTTCAGAAGAATCAGACATAACACCATGGCCTGGAACAAACACTTGTGTCTGTAATGAGATGGGATCCATCATTTAGGCCTCCTGTGCATAAGGTGGGTCTAGGAGATGGAGCAGGGAAAAAATGTCAAGGGTAGTATAGAAGCATATAGGATGGTGACAATGTGGAATTAAGAAAATTTAAATCTTCATTTCAAAGATGAATAAGAAAATCAGGTAGACTTGAGGGTTGCAACTGGAGAGTTGCTGAAGATGTGAGCAAATGCCTGTTCATCCCAGGCAGGGCACTGATGCCAGACCAAAGAAAGCATTGCATGCAAGTCTAGCTTAGTGGAGCAGTGAATTTACTGGTAGAAGACTCAAAGGCAGACACACACTAAAAGAATCATCCAGAATGAGAAACAAGTCACACACACACACACACACACACACACACACACACACACACACACAGGTCCAAACATCTTGAAGACAGCTTGGCTTGCCATAGTCTTATCTCCCAGCACTTCATACTGTTTATAACCTTGGGGAGGGGCTTTGTGAGGCTTGTGCATTTTAGGAACTTCCTGAGACTTGTGAGTTTTGTTTATTTCCTAAGTCTTCTAAGTTTAATCTATTTCATGAGTCACATTGAGCTTACCACAGTTTGGACTATTTCAGTTCACAGGGAATCACTATGCAACAAGCTAATGTGGTAGTCTTAATTTTTTGATGTGACTTTGCTAAGGCGAGGGGATGAGCTGCTATCTCTCATTAGCTGCCTCCCTTTTTATCACCCCCTTTCATCTCTGCCTATTGGACACTTCTACTTTGGTCCAGTTTAAACGGATATTACTTGAAGGAGAGGCTAGGAAAAACTTGTGCGAATTGCTAAGATTCTATCCATTTCTTCATTCTCTCCTCCCTGCCACAAAAGCACCCAAGTTGGATAAGCAGAGATGTGTCTTCTGGCCCTCTGGATAAATGTCTGCATGATGAATGGTTGGACCCTGTTGCAGCTTAGAGCTGGGAGTGAGCTCCACGTTTCTCCTGGAAACAGGCTCAGTATGTTTTTATTAAGCAGAAGGTTGTAGGACCCACGGGCCTCCAGAACATCTCTGATGGCTTCTACTCCCCATCCTTTTCTTGATCTGCCTGTCTAAGTGAACAGTTCTATGCTCGGTAGGGGCTTTCCAATTAAGTAAGACAATTCACATTGCCTGACGCCTCTGCACTGTGCTAACTGCCCTGTATCCTGGGAGCAGATTCAAGACTTAGCAGAACAAGTTGCTTTAATCAAGGTGCTTCCCTGCTGGGTGCTCCCATCTGCAGGACATTTCTCTTAATATGCAAAGGTGTCCTTGATTGGAGGCGTAGAAGAATGAGCTTCTTTTCTAGGAGTTGGATCTTGAGGTACTCTCGTGGGCATGGAGAAGACTGGAGAAGACACATTAGCCCAACTGCTTGACTGGTGTTTTACAAAAGGCACCCAGGGGTCAGTCAGTGACTTGGGATTTCATGTATAAGAATTATTCTAGGAGTTCAGGCCTTTGATTGAAGATAGTGGTGGCATAGAGGATAGTGGTGGCACAGAGGGGGATCTGCTTATCCTTGGATGAGTCACAGTGTAGGGAGCACAATGTTCTGAGGATTCCATCAGGAGAATGGAGAAGAGAATGAGGGAGGGCCAGTGCTGAGGAGGTGAGCCCTTGTACCTGGATGTACACTACTCTCTGGAAGTATCACCACCAAGTTCCTACAATGGCCCACCATAACCAGACCAAGGCAGATGTTTTCCTTAAAGTTCATTTATGTAAGGAAGTATTTGTCTTCCTTTTTCTTAGCCCTCCCTTTCCTGGCCTGTCTTCTCTCACCTAGATGGACTGCCACATTTCCTGACTTTTGGCTGGCCTCATCTAAGAAGTACTACATGGGGCCTGGGCAACCATGGATGGAGCCCTCTGAAACTGTGAGCTGAAATATAGTTCTCCCTTAAAAGTTGTTCTGTTGGCTGGTCTGTTATAGAAGTAACCAGCTCAGCATGAGAATGATCTAGATTCCACAGAGCAGGCAAGATGCTCCTCTTACATCCTTTTTCTCTTGTCTCCCTCCTCCTGCAGAACACTCATGTGAGGAGAGTCGTAGAAGCTTAGGGAGCTTTGCCCTGTGGCTTGCGTGGAAGAAGGCAGGTCCTTGATACCTCCTTGAGCACTAAATGCCTGTGTCTGGTCTTCTCAGCATCTTTACTCCTGTTAGCCTTCTCACACCTTCTTCTCAGCTGCATCTCGGGGAGGAGTCAGCCAGAGGACAGGGAGGCAGGCTGTGCCCAGCCTCAGCACCTGCTGCTCAGAACCTCCATGTGACACACTGTGAAGGCCCTGGAAAGAGGCACTTGACCTTTCCTTGTATCAGAAGAGAGAAGCTGTGTGGCCAGGACTGGAAAAAAAGCGAGTTCTAGCTGGAGGGGGTTCACCTTTGTGCTCTGAAAGAAAAGGAGGTGTTTGAAGAGGCAGTATGGCGTCTCTTTATTATCAAACCCCAGCAGGACTTTATGATAATTTTTATAACTTCTTCATTCAGAATTCTGGGTGCTATGAAGGTTAATAACTTGTGTTTATTGAAACTTCCCTTCAAGGGACAGAGAGCTTTTCTGGCATTTTCTATCAGAGGCACCATAGAACCCGGTTTGGGGTGGAGGGAATGCAGATGAGATTGTTCCAGTCCTGGAAAATGGCAAACATTAATAGCTCCAACTGAGAGTTTAAGTGAATTTTAGGAAAGTGCAAGGTGAGTTTAAGTCATCCAGAAGAGAGAGATTTGTAGTCCAGCCACATCCAGCCTAGACACTCAACCTGCTACCATGAACTTAACCCCTACGGTACAGTTTTCTCCTCTGTGAAAAGGGTATGAGTCTTTTATATTAGTGTTGCTTTGGGATTTAGCAGGTGGGGGTGTAGAAGGGGAGTCAGGCTGGAGAAAGGGACCCCCAATGTCAAAAGTAACATATGACAGAAGTCAGTTGGCAGAGAAAGACTGGAAACTCTTCCTCAGCTGGGCTGTGTGTAACATGCAGAGCATGCTTGTAAAAAGCAAGAGAAGGTAGGTGGTCTATTAACTGTCAAGAGCCTCCTGGGTCAGCAATTTTGAGTGTATCTGGGCTCCTCCCCAGTTCACTAGCCCACTCCTGTTCTCAAGAGTGTGTTCCCTTCCTGGATAAAAGATGATTTTAAAGCATCTGTGCTTCCTGCTGGGACTCAAGAACCCGGAAACTTCAGTTGGTGTGCCTGGAACTCGGATCCACAGCAGGAGCAGAGGTACAAGGTATGAGCATGCAGCTTGGCCCATTGTTCTTGCTCAGTGGGGATGAGCATCCTGGTCCCTCGTCCAGAGCATAGAATTAATAGTCCCCAGCCCCACAGAGGAGTCAGCTGCCATGTCTGAGACTCTGGAGAGAGAGAGAGAGAGAGAGAGAGAGAGAGAGAGAGAGAGAGAGAGAGATGGAGGAGGAGGGTGTTTGCAGATGATGGAACAGTGGTCTTTTATTTTTTCTTCACAGCTTATTAGTGTGTGGATACTCACCCTCCATCTCCCCAACCTTGAACAAAAGAAGCCCATATCCCTGAGGAGAAAGTGAAGTGGAGATGAGAAGTAATTTAGAGTTAATTGGGGGTGACAAAGGGCTTGTGTGTCTGAATTGTCTTTGGCTTGAGGGGTTGAGTCATTTACATTTCTTAGCTGTTCCTCCAATCTCTCATTTTGCTTTTGTTGGGGAAAAAAAAGGATGTTTCCGAGAAAAGCTATTTAGCCTTTGTTTGGTTTGGAACTTTCCAGAATAGGCCAGAAAATTCTGATTCTACAGGCAGGTCATGATTTGAAAGATGTTCCTCTCATGACTCACAAATAAGGAGAAGAGGTACCGATGTCCTCCTCTAGCAGATGCGACCTTTTTTTTTTTTTTTTTTTTTTTTTTGGCCAAGGAGGAAGAGGAAAGAAAGGACCCAGGCAGGCAGCTTGCTCTTGGAAGCCCAATGGACCAAGGTTGTGAGCCGCTCACAGCCAGGCTCACAATAAAACCATCTGAACAGGGTTTGGTGAGAACGACACTAGTCTGCTGCTGTTTTAATTGTGAGTTCCACATTCCTTGAGCCCCACCGCATCCATGGCAATCAGATGACTGGGAGTGGGCAGAGGCTTTTGATGGAGCCAGAGGTTCTAAGCCTCCTCACTGGCATGGTTCGGCATTCCTGAGTCTCTTTCCACCTGTGGTTTGCTTGGGTTGACCTCTTGTCCATGATTCTTTAAGCCAGCACACTTTGGGCTCACATAGTTTATATATGTCAGTCAAAGACAAGCTCGTGGTTCACTATACTGAGAGAAGGTAGAGTAGTTTTGGGGATAAGATCGGGTGAATAAAAGTGGATTGGCCATCGTCCAATCTGAGGACCCACCTTCACCTGAGGGGAGTGCAGAACAGCTCTCATTGGTGTGGAGTTGCCTTTTTTTCTGATCTAAACGCTGTGCAGGTGCAGAAGATGGAGAGAGTCTTGCCTCACAGACAAGCTGGCTCCCCATCTTCTCAAACTAGAATTAGTACTCAGACTTTAAAAGATGAACCATTATGTCCATTGAAACGTCATCCAAGTTTCCTTAGTATTTAGTACACAAACTGCTTCCACTGTATAGACAAGCTCCCTTCCCTGGAGTTTCCTGGAGAAGCTTTCCGGCTAAGCCGAGGCCAAGGGCTGGGCTGAGAGCAGTCCTGAAACTCTTGCCTCTGAACTTCTCAATTTCAGTAATTCTAAATCCCAGCTATAAATGTGTCAGAAGTGTGCTTTCGTCTACACTGGATGTATCTATTCAGCGACTTAGTGACTCAGCCTGTTGTGACCTAGCATTGATATTATAGTTGAATGCTTGATTTTCCATTTGCAGATGGGCTTTGAATTTCATTCTTCTCCCAGGCTCTCACTGGGAAACATTTCATGAACTCACACAAAGAACAGGTAGGTATTCAGGACTCGTGCTATAGCTGCGTTATAATATCTGAGATGTCCTTAAGGGTTGGGGCTTGACAGGAGAGTGAGTGAAGAATGTAACTTGGCTCTGGACTTAATGAACATCATGTTAGAACACGTTTAGAGTGAACTGTGGGGCCTGGGAAAGCTCCTGGCAAGTGGGAGTGGCCAGGGTCGGAGGCTATACCTCAGGTTCAGTGTCTGACTGGCCCTGAGAATGAACTCAAGTCCTCGTTGGCTGCCTAGTGCTTCGTCAGACTCTGCACTGTGGTGTGTTAACCCAACTGAGTTGTGGTCTCCTTGGATGAGTCTCGTGTGTCCAGGGGAAGGGAGATTTCTTAAGGCAGAGAAATATGAACTCCTTCCCACTTACTGCTACTGATCTACCCTTGATTGATTTCTAAGATTTGAATACTCCCATATCCCTGCATAGTTCATTCCTTCATTCACTAATTTATCCCCTCTCTATTCCTTTTGCAATTTTAATAATTTTAGTTTTTGAAATTTATCATATAATTACATAATTTCCCCTCCCCTTTACTCCTCTAACCCTTCCCAGACACTTCCTTATTCTCTGTCAAGATCATGGTTCCTCTTTCTTTCATTTTTGTTACACATATACACATAACACACATGCATACACATATTCCTAAGAGCATAAATGCACTATGCTCCGTGTATATTATGTTACCCATATATGTATGCCATCTCGGGGTTGACCACTTGTACTGCGAGACTATTTCTCCAGCTCTCGGCATTTCCCAGCTGTCCATGGTTCTTGGCGTAGGGTTTCGACCCTTGAGATTTACCCCTTCCCTGTTAGCCTGTCCACTGATGTCTTCATCTCTCTCAGTATTTAGCCCAGGTTAGATTCCAACTCCTGGTTCTTCTGCCACAGCCTACTGAGTGCTGGGATTGCTGTTAAGCGCCACTGTGCTTGGCTTATAAATCACTTTATAAAAGCATACACCAGGGAGAATACTGAGACTATACCAATGGCCACAGTCGTGTTCCAAGAAGTTCACGTTCGGTGGCATGTACGCGTATATCCACGTGCATTTCCTCCGGTCTCAGCGTGGTGGTTGCAATGGTGGCTCGTACATATGAAGGGATGGGTTGGACTCTGCTTTGTATGTGTTTTCTCCAGAGTGGCTTTTGTGGGGAGGTAGTAGATGTTGAAGGGCAAGCTGAAGTTTTGAATTGGGGAAGCTGGAGGTCAGAATAGAAAGAAAAAAAACGTGAGCACATGTCCAAATAAGCAGACCATGGTGGCTTCCGAGATACTCCTCCATCTCTTCCTGTGTGAAGGAAGGAGATGCCAAGTCCTCATTGTTCCCGCAAGTCACTGTATGTTGGGGGCTGGGGAGTATCCTAGCTACTTTTTTCATTGCTGTGAAGAAGTAAGCTAATATAGGAGAGGTTTACATTGGGGGCATGGTCCGTAGGGATGGATAAAGTCCACTATGGCGGCAGAAGTCTTGGGCCATGGCAGCAGGAGCTTGCCTACATTTCCATGGACCAGGGAGCAGAGTGAAGGCTGGACGTAGGGCCAGGCGCTAAAACTCAAGACCCACCGCCAGGGACCTACTTCCTCCAACAAGGTCGCACTTCCCGACAGTTGCACAGCATCTCAAAACAGCGCCACCTGCTGGGGAAACAAATATGCAAATGCTTGCGCTGTGGGGAACGTTTTCCATCCAAAGTTTTAAGAGGATATTGTCTTGGTTTGTTCAAAAGGGAGAATTAATCTACCTTAGATTTTGTTCAACTAAGCCAAATGATTTCAGGACACCCAGTTATACTGAAGTTTTGGGAGAACAATGAATACATTTTTTCACTGTAATATTTACCATATGATATATATATATATATATATATATATATATATATATATATATATATATATATTTGTTTATTTGTATTCTTCTTCATCTTATTACCACTATGAGCATATATGTGCTAGATGAATCTGTAGGCACCTATACCAAGCACACAGGTAAAGGTCAGAGAACAGCCTTGTGGAGCCTATATCTCCTTTCTCCATTATCTGGTTCTATGAAGCCAACTCAGGGCCTCATGCTTGAGAGGCAAGAACTTTACTGACAGCAATTTCTCCAGCTCTGGGAATTTCTTTAGAACATGGCTGCTTACCCACCGTTTGCTCCAGCTGGCCTGGGAAGGACACCGATTTCTTTTCCTATCACATGAGGTCAGTGGTGGGGGAAGCAGTTCTTGCAAAGGCTCATGGGAGGAGACATCTTTGCTCCACGGTCTCTTTCCTGCCAATTGTCATCTCACTTGTTGGCCTGGACTCTCCAGAGCGGTGGAGCAGGCTGCTCTGTCTTTTGGCAGGTCTGCTTTTGGCTGTTTTGAGAGCAGATTTTCCCAGCCAACTGCTGAAAGAATCAGGGGGTAAGAAGTCTGGAAAGAGGGATTTAAAACCATTGTAAGAACAAGCATGAAAATTATGTACATAGTAAATGTTGATTATGAAAGATTTAGAAAACTCTTAAGAGGTTGAAACTAAAAAAAATTTTAAAGTCCAGCTAAAACCACTGATCTGGTTTCCCTAAATACTTATACACGAATATCATTCCTTCATTCATTCACACATGCAATCTATTCATTAAATTGGCATTTATTATGTGACACCACTGTTCTGGGCTTTCGGATTAGAAGAACGAAGAGAGCACACCAAGACCCCTGACTCTTAAACTATTGGGAGAAAAAGATTTTAGACAAAAACACAAACTATAGTCAGTGAGGTGCTAAAGCGGAAGGTGATAGGCCAGGAAGTGTGGCTGTGAACTCTGGGACGGGAGAGGGCTGAGTAACAAAGGACTCATTATTGAGAAGATGGATTATTAGGCAGAGACCTGAAAGCAGTCAGCGCTGGCTCATGAGGCTGGTGAACACCTTTCCGCATAGGCTAACGATTAGGGGAAGGGTCTGGGCCATGTTTACAGAGTCCAAAGATCAGCAAGAGGTCAGAGTGGCCAGAGGCGCAGGGGTACAATTGCAGGTCACCCAGGGTCAATGGGATATAGTTGCAGGAATGGGCTCTGTATGTTACAAGAGCTTAGAGGGGTGAAATGATTTGGTTACCTCAGCAGTATCTCTCAGTCAAACTTTACGGAGTGTGGGCCTCAGGGGTTGGGAAGTTACGTCAATTTAGGAGGAGACTACTAGGAAGTTACAGGTGAGACACAATGGTGACTTGGGCAAGGATGGCGGTAGGGATGATGAAAAGTAGTTTAGCTCTGGCTTGTATGTGAGAGGCAGAACCAGCAGGGTTACTGATAAAATGCAGAGGTGGAGGGAGAAGAGAGAAAAAGAAAGAGAGAGAATGATTGAGAATAGCCGGGGAGTAGGGCTAGCCATCGACAAGGAAGGGAGCCCAACAGAAGGAGGGAGCATGCTTCGGGGTGACCGTCAGCAGCTCAGATGGACACATGCAGCAGATGTTGGTCAGGCAGCTGGAAGGATGAGTCTGGAATGCAGAGAAGAAGTCTGATTGGAATATGAACTTGGCAGTTAGGGATTAGTCTACTGGTATGCAGCCAAGATCCTTTGACTGGACTGATACCTGGTTCCTTGGCTGCTGGGAGTATGGGCTACAATGGTGTCCCAGATGTCTTCTCTCCAGAGCTCTGCTCCTGATGGAACACTTTGTCAAGTAGATAAGAGGACTTACTCTTCCCTTACAGGGAATCTTCTCGAAAACACTGATGGTGGCAATGGATGTTCTAGAACTTTCTTTGAGTGTCTGTGTGTGTATGAATACATGTTTGTTCTTGTGTATATAGATGTACATGTGTGTAAGCACATGTGCACATATGTGTAAGTGTTCAGGAGAAGGATAGAAGGCAACCTCCTCTAATGTCTTAGGTATTCCCCCCTCTCCCCACCATTTATGACAGGGTCTCTCCCTGGCTCAGAACTTGTCAAGCAAACTAGGCTAGCTGCCCTGAAAGCTCCACGGATCCCAAGGATCTGTCTGTCTCTACCTCCCCAGCCCTGGGATGGCATTATTGTAATGCCATTTTGTTTGTTACATGGGTTCTGGGGGTTTAACTCTGGTCCTCTTGCTTGCAAGATGAGCACTTTACTGACTGGGCCTCTTTCCAGTCCTTTAGATCCAGACCTTTCCATGGAATCAGGTGGAGCTTGCCTGAAGCTGAGACCACAGACATACCTCCTCTTTCCTTGACCCCTCTGCTCACTTCACTCTCTTGAGAGCATCCTATCCATATACCATTCCTTCCAGAAATGTCCAGACATTTCTTCTAGGGACCCTAACCTAGCAAGGAAGTCTTTTCTAGTCATGTGGGAATGGAGACATTTGCACCATACATCTGCTTGGGTCATCCTTCCAGAAGTATCTGGGCTTTACAGGTTGTGTGTTATTTGACTGCATGATAAGTCTCGATGGGTCTGAGATATGCCACCGGCTTCCTGGCACCCCGTGGTTAGCAATGCAAGGCTTGTTGTGGGTGTGGGCGGGAGGGCACGCTGGTCCCGGGTGGGGGGGGAGGAGTCATTATTTCTACCTCACTGCATTCTAATCATACTTTGCTCTGTCAAACCAAACCGTACTTTCAATCTGACTGCAGGGTTTGCTTGCCTTCCACTCAGATCAGAAACAAATCAGCGTGGTGCAGCCTGGTGGTCGATCATTTAGAGATTCTCATCTCTGTCAGTAGCCAGGGGGCAGGCAGCATCGTCTGTATTTGTATGTGAATGTAGAGACTGGGCTTTTAAATCGTAGCTGACCCTGCCTCCTGTTTCGAAAGGCTGCGTATTTTGCATTTTAATTTCCAAGAACAACTGAGGTCACGGATAAGGAGAGAAATCATCACAGAATGAAGTTCTAATTGACAATCATGGCCCTGGCTTCTACTCTCTCTTCTATACTCACAATGACTGTACGCATTCATGCTTGCGTTTGTCTGGGTGCCCATACACGGAGAGACCATGCATATGGAGACCAGAAAACAATCTTAGGTGTCATCCTCAGCAGGAATGCAGTCCCCTCCTTTGTCCCCCTCCTTTCATTTGGGGTGTCTCATTGGCTAGGAGCTCACAGGGTTGGCTAAACTGCCTGGCCACTGAGCCTCAGCAGTCAGCCCATCTCTGCTTCCTCAGTGCTGGGATTAGAGGTGCACCCTCCCAAGCCTGGCTTTTTATGTGGGTGCTGGGATCAAACTCAGGTCCTTGTGCTTATGAAGCAAGCATGTTACCTTCTAAGCTTTCACTCAGCCACCTTTTATACTTCTCGTTTGGCTTATGTGTCTATGTGTAGTGTACATGCATATGCATGTATAGCAGGTGCACATGCATGCGCGTGTACATGCGCACATGGAGGCATTGAGGCTGACACTGAGAGTCTTCCTTGGTTGCTTTCCACCTTAGTCATCAAGCCAGGGCCATTCAGTTGAACCTGAGGTGGCTGACATGGCTGGTGTACCTTATGCTGGAGATGCCTTGCCTCAATTCTGCCCTTCAAGTGTTATAATTAAACACCAGCCACCACAACCCATGCAGGAAATGGTTTTCTTTTCTTTCTTTTTTTTTTTTTAACCCTCTAAGCCAGTGGTCTCAACCCCTTTAGGGGTCAAACAACCCTTTCACAGGGGTCATCTAAGACCACATCAGATATTTATATTATGATTTCTAACAGTAACAAAGTTGCAGTAAAGAAGTAGCAACAAAAATAATTTTATAGTGGCGCCTGTGTCCTTGTTATAGGTTGGAGCATCTTTTGGGTATATGCCTAGGGATAGTACATCTGAGTCTTCAGATAAAATTATTTCCAGTTTTCTGAGGAACTGACAGATTGTTTTCCAAAGTTGTTTACCAGCTTGCAATCCCACCAGCAATGGAGGAGTTTTCCTCTTTCTCTGCGTCCTCAGCATCTGCTGTCACTTGAGTTTCTTAGCCATTCTGATTGGTGTGAGGTGGAGTCTTAGGGTCATTTCGATTTGCATTACGTTCATAGCATCCTTATTTGTGATAGCCAGAAGCTGGAAACAACTCAGATGTCCCTCAACAGAAAAGTGGATACAGAAAATGTGGTATATTTACACGATGGAGTACTACTCAGCTATTAAAAATGACGACTTCATGAAATTCACAGGCAAATGAATGGAACTAGAAAATATCATCCTGAATGAGGTAACTCAGACACAAAAGAACACACATGGTATGTACTCACTAATAAGTGGACATTAGCCCAAAAGCTCAGCATACCCACGATACAACCCACAAACCATATGAAGCTTAAGAAGGAAGACCAAAGTGTGGATGTTTCAATCCTACATAGAAGTGGGAACAAAATAATCACAGGAGGTAGAGGGAGGGAGGGACCTGGGAAAGAGTAAGGAGTGGGAGGGAAAAAAAGGGGGAGGCAGGATAAGGTATGGGAAGGGACAGGAGAGAAGAACAGAGGGTCAGGAAATTGAATAGAAACAGGTAGCAGTGGGGGGATGGGGAGCTGGGGGTAGCCATTAGAAAGTCCTAAACACCAGGGAACTGAGAGGTTCCCAGGACTCAATGGGGATGACATTAGCCAAAATACCCATTAAAGGGGAGATAGAACCTGTAGAGACCACCTCCAGTAGATAAGCATGGTCCCCAGTTGAGGGATGAGGTCACCCACCCTTCTCAAAATCGTAAACCCAGGATTGTTCCTGCCTAAAGGACATGCAGGGGAAAAATGGAGCAGAGACTGAAGGAAAGGCCATCCAGGGACTGCCCCACCTAGGGATCCATCCCATCTGTAGACATCAAACATGACACTATTGCTGATGCCAAGAAGCACTTGCTGACAGGAGCCTGGTATAGCTTTCTCCTGAGAGGTTCTACCAGCACCTGACTGATACAGATGCAGATACTCACAGCCAACTATCAGACTGATCCTGGGGGATCCCAACAGAAGAGCTTAGGGAAGGACTGAAGGAGCTGAAGGGGATTGCAACCCCATAGGAAGAACAATATCAACGAACCGGACCACCCAGAGCTCCCAGGGACTAAACCACCAACCAAAGAGTATACATGGAGGGACCCATGGCTCCAGCTACATATGTAGAAAAGGATTGCCTTATCAGCAGGCATCATGGGGAGGGAAGGCCCTTGGTCCTGTGGAGGCTTGATGTTCCAGTATGGGGGATGCTAGAGCAGTGAGGCAGGAGTGGATGAGTGGGTGGAGGAGCACCCTCATAGAGACAAAGGGGAGGGAGGATGGGATAGGGGTATTTGCAGAGAGGAAACTGGGAAGGGGAAGGGGGATATCATTTGAAATGTAAACAAATACAATGGTTAATAAAAAATAATTTTATAGTTGGGGCTTACTACAACATGAGGAATTGTACTAAAGACTTGCCGTATTAGGAAGGTTGAGAACCATTGGTCTAAGCCATTTCCCAGACCTTCGACTATACTTTTAAGCTGTGGTATTATCCAAGCATAGTGTCATACCAGGATATCAGGTGTACAGCTGTCTACACTCTGCAGGTGTGAATACCCCCATAGCCACCACCCAGATGGAGGCATAGAACATTTCCAGTCCTCCAGAACGTTTCCTTGTGTTCTCAGTCAATCCTTGCCTGAAGCCAACGCTTGAACCATTCTTTCTCTATAGATTCATTTCTGTTTTGATTTTCATATAAGATTTTGATATTCCTATATATAGAACAAGATAATACACAGGAATTTGTATCTTGCTTATTTTATTATTTTATTTGTGATCCTCAATCATTAATGTCCGTATGTAGAACTAGTTTGTTCCTTAAACATCTTTACATAGTAGGCTGGAGATGTAGTTCTGTTGGTAGAGTGTTTGCCTAGCACACAAAGCCCTGGGTTTGATATCCAGCAGTGTATAGACCACATAAGCCAGGTGTGGTGGTCTGCACATGTAATGCCATCACAACAGAGGTGGACAGGATGATCAGGTGTTCAAGGTCATCCATGGTTGCATAGTTTAAGATCATACCAAGATACACGAGATCATGTTGCAGAAGCAATTCTAGCAATAAAACAATTCCTAATGACATTCTGCTGTATTTATAGACTAGTGCCTTGCTCAGTCATCATCAGAGAAACCTTTCTCCTGCAGCTGATGCTAACAAACACAGAGAGCCACAGATAGACAATATGCAGGGAGTGAGAGACCTTGGAGTGCTCAAATCGTACTCATCTCTATCAAATCCCTCTCCTCAGGGCTCAGAGGCCCCACGGAGACAGAGGAGGAAAGACTGTAAGAGCCAGAGAAGTGAAGGACAGTAGGGAAACAACACAACAGGCCTGACACACACATACATTCACAGAGACTGAGGCAGTGTGCACAGGGCCTGCACTGGTCTACACTAGATGGTTCTAGAGCCCAGCAGTGGATGGGTAACTCTACTGTATCATTGGAGGTTTGCGGTTTCATAACGTTGTGACAGGGCCTTCCTTCCTTCCTTCCTTCCTTCCTTCCTTCCTTCCTTCCTTCCTTCCTTCCTTCCTTCCTTCCTTCCTTCCTCTCTCCCTCCCTCCCTCCCTCCTCCTCTTTCTTTCTTTCTTTCTTTCTTTCTTTCTTTCTTTCTTTCTTTCTTTCTTTCTTTCTTTCTTTCTTTCTTTCTTCCTTCCTTCCTTCCTTCCTTCCTTCCTCTCTCTCTCTCTCTCTCTCTCTCTCTCTCTCTTAATTTGCCTTTTTAAATTTTTATTTTCTACCCTCAAAGTCCTTTGCATATATACTATGGCTCCCACTTTTGTGTTCTGTGGCATTCCTGAGTGTGCAAAGTGTGTGTCTCTGTGCCTGTATCTTTTCTCACACCTGTTCTTGGGCTCTTTCCTTTCTGCTTCTTTGTTTTATCCTACTCTGATCTGTTTTTGTTTAATCTTATTATATCTTATTTTATTATTATCCCTTAGGAGCTCTTGTTTCCTAATGAGAGACAGGATAGGGGTGGATCAGATAGATGGGAGGGGACGTGGAAAGGAACCAGGAGCAATAGAGGGAGAGGACACCATAATCAGGGTATATATAGTGTCTGAAAAAACCCTATTTTTAATAAAAGAAAAATATTTTTAAAAGATAAATTCTTGAAAAAACAATCGGAAAAGAACTCATAAGACTTAACAATTACAATAATAGCATTGTTCACATCTTTTGTTTTCTTGGGTTTTGACACACTGCATTCCAAGAGTCAGTTGACTCCTTAAGGACCCAGCATTTTCCTACCCTGAGTTTCTGAATCAGATGCCCACTCTTTTGCTGTCCTTATCCCACAGAGGTGACCTCAGCTCCAGCCTAGCATGCTATAGTGGCTTACTTTATTGCTATTTCAAAATATTTGTTCATTTGGGGTGTGTGTGTGTGTGTGTGTGTGTGTGTGTGTGTGTGTGTGTGTTATGTTATGTGTCTGATATACGTGTGTGTGGATACATGAGTGCCATGGTGTATCTGTAGAGTTGATTTTCTCCTTCTACCATGTGGGTTCTGGGGATCAAACTCAGGTCATCCGACTTGGTGGCAGGTGGCTTTCTTTTCTCACTGATCTACCTTGGTGGTCCAGTATTGGCTTTAATATTTGTCCTGTACTCTGCCTCAAATATGACCAACTCCTGTAGTGGGTGTGTCCTCCTAAATCATGAACCTGACTACATGCTACCATTTAAGCTTTTGTGTGCTTTCTTGTGGCTACAGAAGGCAGCTTATACCGGTAGCAGACATAGAATTAAATGCACATTTACCTGAGGTAAGGAAGAAATACCAGATAGAGTTAGTACATGAGCTGAGAAGAGCATCCAGCCAGCACTGGGCATTTGGGTGAGGAGACTCCCCCATGGGTAGTAGGAGCTCAGTCCTGAAGGGCAGAGATATAGATGGCCCTATGCCATGGTACCCGGAGGGTTATAAACCAGGAAACAAAACAAAACAAAACTCTCTGATTAGTCATTGGCTGAGAGTGTTCCCAGGGGTGTTAATTACCTGCTACCATGGTCTTTCTGCATAGAAGGCCAAGCCTGTGTCAGTGGTCAGAGGGCTCCTTCAGGCAGGAGTGGCAGCCACACATTGGAAACTTTCTGCTAGTGGTGAGCATTAAGGGGTGAGCTGTGGTGGCATCTTCCACAGCCTGCCCTCCCATCTCCATGCGATTCACAGGCCCTCAACTCTCCCGTTCCATCCATTCACTGCCTGTATCAGTGCGGATGCTGCAGCGGCTCCTTCCAGCCTATGTGCCCCGGTGCACATCAATCTGCTGCCCATCACCACATGGTTACCCTCAGTGCACCTTCAGACTGGGTGCCCTGGTCCGCACCCACACACCAGTCATAGCACTGCCTCCACGACAGCAGGTTCAGAAGGCCTTCATTCTGCATCTCTCATAGCTCCGCCTTCTCACCAGACACAGGCTGTGTGGCACTCCTGGGTTTAGGATTGACCCTATCCAGTGTTCTCCGAGGCCCTCGGAGATGAGCACATGGTTTGCCATCCTAAACAAATGCTCCAGACTGAACCGGGCTTCTATGGCTCATCGTTTAGCATTCAGTTGGGACTCATTATCTGTGTCCCGAGTTGAACCCACCCTTGTCTTGCTTGGCTGCATCCTTTTAGAATAAGCAATACCAAAAAGGAGGCAAAACCAGAGTCTTACCTCTCCCTAGAGATAAGCTTGTTATTTTTGTCAACGCTGTGAGATTAGAGCTGGAGGTAGTGACCAAGGGGGATCCGGAAGCCAGGGAAGACAGGAGGTCATCGGGATACACACATGTGCACACCCTGTACATGTGAATAGGCAGAGCTGTAGCAAAAATGAAAAGAGAGGAAGCTTAACAGACTGGGAGAGGCTGAGCCCAGAAGATGGACTGTCAGGGATGAATAGAGGTAAGAAGAAAAGACAGGAAGAGGGAAGATTGGAAAAATAGGGCCAAGAAGAGGAGAAAATACGGCCAAACCATATCCTACTTGGGAAAGTATAGAACAAAAGCCCTGGAGAGAGACTCTCCATCACAGGGCATGAGACAGAGACTGGAATCCCAGATATGGGTCTTAATCTCTCTCCCATGGCTGACTCAGTGGCAAAGATGAGGATAGTGGAGTGTTGGGTGAGGGGGACACATTTAGCCCCTCATTCACAACCATGACTATTGTCTGAGTACTTGTAGTCATGTGTGATGTTTGCAGAGCCCTTTCTGTATCCTTTTACAGGGTAAAAATCTCCAGAGGTTAGGGCAGAGTGCTGTGGTGACCTCCCTGGGCCCCCGTGTGCGTGCCTCTGGCCTTGTGAGGTTAGATTTGCAGTGCCTCATGAAAGAATAATGAGCCATATCAATGTTTAAAGCCGCCTAATGCTCCTTTCAGTTCAGCTGTCTAGAAGTTTGCAAAGCAGGGGCCATGGTTCCCAGGAGAAGGCCAGGCAGCCACTGTGGCCATCAGAGCCTTAGGTGGGTCTGTGGTGGGAGGATCCCAGCCAGCGAGGGGACGATCAAGGTCAGTGAACAGCATTCTGCAGGAATTACCTTCTTCTTGAATGTCTAGATAGACCAGAATCAGAAGCCTAGGAAGACTGTCCTTTGTGCATGTATGGCTGTGCATGCATATGTGTGCGTGCATGTGTGTACACATGCATGTGGGGGTCAGAGGACAGTCTCAAGTATGGCTTTTCAGGTGTTGTCCACGTTTGTGAAAGATAGTCTCTCATAGGCCGGGAACTGGCCAAGGAGGCTAGGTTGCTGACTAGTGAGACTCAGGCATCCATCTAGCTCTGCCTTCCCAACACTCGGATTACAAGCCAGTGTCTAGCATTCTTTTGATTGTGGGTTCTCGGGACCTAACTCAGATCCTGACTAAGCTATCTCTCTCCAGCCCTAGAAATAATTTCTGAATAAGTCCTCAGAATAAATCCTATATCACAAATAACATCTTCCCTCATACATTTCTTTCCCCACATTCCAGTTATTAAACTGCATTGTGCCCCAGCCCCAAGCTCTAGTTCGTGCATTCTGCCCAGAGATGCTGGGGTTGATGTATTTATTCTATTTTGTCAGCTGGTTCCTTGTGACGCCTGCCAGTAGGGGGCGCAATAAGAAGGCGTTTCAGATGCTCCGACCCGCAGCTCCCTAGCATCGCCTCCTCACTCCTCAGTGCCTGATGGGTCAACACAAGGGTTGCAGCAGCACTCTCGAGGCCCACCTCACTGGGACGAGTTTACTTGGAGATATCACCACCCAGTCAGCTGCCGCCTTCTTTATCTAGATCCTGTGCTGAGGGGTTCTTCTTCAGACTTAAAACAAAAGTTTTATTTATGTATATTTTATTTATGTATATATTGTGTTTGTCTGTGAGAGCAGATGCCACATGAGGATGCCTGCGGAGGTCAGAGAGGGAGTCAGATCCCCTAGGGCTGAGGTTATGAGCATTTGTGAGCTTCCTGACATGCAGGCTAGGAACTGTTCCCAGGTCCCCTGGAAGAGTTGCGTGTGCTCCTAATCACGGAGCCATCTCTCCAGTCCCTCATCTTTACACTTCTGAGATTTATTAATTCAAGCGTTTTTTTCAATATTCCCATACTTTTAGGCATGTACTGGGTGACTGGGCTTGTCTTGGTTTTCCTGGGAATTTGGGGTTTCAAATACCGACATTCAAGTGTTCTGAAATTCAGCACATCTCCACAAATAAGGAAGGGTTGGTCATTTCAGGCTGAGAGCTGCCTCCCCCAGCTGCTCCCTCAGGCACCTTGTTAACGATTTTATATCATGATAACAATAATAAATTAGGATGAATTTTGCCTGTCCAAGCTGTCGCTATGATTTCTATTTCCTGACTTGAACTTCTGTAGCCTCATCTCTAACTCTTAGGAACTTTGTTAAGCCAGACAGCATCTTCTAATTAAGGGCACAATCTAAGGTGCTCAGGTGAGGGGGGCGCCTGTGGATTTTTGCTGCTGCTGTGTTCACTATTGTTACAGTGCGGCAAGTGCTTAATGTGGAAAGAAAACTCTGAAAGTGCTGGAGGTGGAACCCAGTTGGTAGAGAGCTCGCCTAGCATGCATTACATCCCGGGGGTCCCTCCCAAGCACTGTGGGGGTGCATACCTGTAATGCCAGCACTTGAGAGATGGAGGTGGGACGATTGGAAGTTCAAAGCCATCCTTAGTGACATAGTGAGTTCAAAGCCAGCCTTACATACAGGAGACCCTGCCTCAAAAGAGCAGCAATCTCACCGGTGTGCAGCTTGTCCAAACACATCCCAGCATCCACTTGCCTCCTCCCAGCTGTGCTTGCTCTCTAGCTGCTGTCCAAGGCAAGCACCATCATCTCTGCACAAGGAGAAAGAGAGAGTGACTTAAGTCACCCAGGCAGTCACAGATGTCTCGAGTTTCAAACTCACTATAAAAAAAAAAGTTTCAGGGGCTGGGGAGATAAAGCAGATAGAGCACTGGTCTCACAAACAAAGAGGGCCAGAATTCTCACCCGTAGTGTCCACATAAAAAGCCAGTGTGGTGGCCTGCTTGGAATTCCAGGCAGGGACATGGATCTCTCAAGCAAGTTGGGTAGCTAGACTAACCAAATCAATGAGCGCTGCGTTCAGCAAGAGACTCGGTGCAAAAACAAATAGGGGAACAGTTGAGGAAGACATTGGTCGTCAACTTGTGACCTGTACATAGATGCATGCACACACACATGCACAACACATACATATATATACACACATGCACAATACATACACAAACATACACAAATACACACATATACATACATACTCATACATACACATACACATACGCATGCACACATACAAACACATACACACATATACACTTACACACACACACACACATACACACACACACACACACACACACACACACACACACACACAGTTCCCTCACATGCTTTGGGTCTGTCTTGCATGGGGTTCAATGCCTGGCAAACACTGGCTCTATGTAATTTTTCACACCAGCTGCTCCTGACCTCTATGCCCATGCCTTTGGACTTTGTCTAGCTCTGTGGGTAAAATGCGCCACAGGGACACGTGGACTAGGGGAACGAGGCTGAGTCTCCTGCCTTCAGCTGGATATGGCCCCAACCCTGGCACAGCACACACTTTTCAGTGGATTTGCATTTTAACTAAAAGCTTTCTAGAACCTTGGCCTCAGACCTGGTCTACTTAAAAGGCATTTCCCATAACACTCAATTTTATTAATACCATAAAACACTCTGCGCTAAATCACTAGATCATTTCGTATGCAGGAAACACCCTGTCTGGCCGGCTGTCTTTGGATAGTGATGGAAGTGTTCCTGTAAAGGATGGAGCTAGGTAGCACTGGAGAGGGTTTGCCTAGAAAATGGAGACTGTAGATGTTCTGAGAATATTTGGGACTATCTGTCCACCACCCACCACCCAGCACAAAAGCCAGGAGTAGTCTGGTTTGGTGGTGTCCTGGCTCCCAGACAGCTTTGTTCAATTAATATGAAAACGAAGGAATTTGTTGGAGTAGCAATATGAAACTTTAAGTAGCAGCAATGACTTGGAGTTATTAGGGTAGAAAGCTGCTAAAAGTGTGGAGCTTGAGGAAACCACCTCTCTCTCTCTCTCTCTCTCTCTTTCTCTCTCTCTGTGTGTGTGTGTGTATGTGTGTGTATGAGACAGCTCATGTGTGTGCAGACTAGAGCACAACTTTGGGGGCCAGCCTCCGTAAGTGATTTTTTTCTGGACCTGTCTGGCTTAGCCAGGAGAGTCCTCTGTTCTGCATGGTGTTGACTAGGCCTACCCATCTTCATATGTCTTCTCATTCAGTTGAGAGCTCAGTTGGGGCTAGACAATTCAAGACACCATTACACACATATCAGATACTTCAGTTGAGGTTCTAGAAAAGTCATAAGTTAGCTAGGCTTCACTCTTTCTCTAGATTGCTCCTCCTCAGATTTTTAGACAGAGAGTAGATCCAAAAAGCACAAACACAGAAGCTGTCAGGTATCTTATGGCTTATAGTCCAGAGTCTGCAGAGCATGTAGATTCTACATGTGTATGTCCATGTTAGTGTGGGCGTGTGTGTGTGTGTGTGTATACATGTATAAGACCACAGCAGAGCCTTAGGGTGTTTCTCAGAAACTGTCTGCCTTGTTCTTTTGAGACAGGTTCTCTCATTGGCCCAGAAACTCAACAGTGAAGTAAGTAAGCTCGTGTCTCTTTAGAGGTCTTTCTGTCTCTACCTTTCCAGCACCAGGACTGCAAATGTGTGTCACCTTGCCTGGCTCTTTTTGTTTTTGTTTTTGTTTTTGTTTTGAACATGAGTTCTGGGCATTGAACTCAGATCCTCATGCTTGCGTAAAAAGTGCCTTACCAATTTAGTTGTCTCCCAAGCCTCCGATTTGTGTTATATTTTATAGATAGGAAGTCACATGAGACCCCTGATAGGGGAACTGGGCTCTATTACAGATGGGAGGACACGCAACCTGGAGAGGACAGATTGGCACTTGTCATCTTTGTAGATAGCTAACTGCCACTACTCGTGGAGATAGATGCTTGATGTGCAGAGTGAAATGCACAGCCATGCAGTTGGCCTTGACGTTAGCCAGGTGGCAGCTGGGATGGTCAAGGAATCCCTCTGGAGAGTTGATGTGGGCCTTTGATTCTGCTGAGAACCTTGACTGTTGCCAGATGCCCAACCAACCCCAACATCAGGAAGGAGAAAAGAAAGTGGCTGGCCTGCTTCTGGACAGCTCATGTTGTTTATTCCTGAGAAGTGAGAAGAAATGGACTGTTGTCACGATTTGAAAACATTCCTTTAAATTTGAAGTCCCTAAACCCAGAGGCACATGGTACATTTTGCTTCACCAATGAAGCTCTAGCCTCGTTCATAAGTAAATGCAAAACAAAACAAAACAAAAAACTGAGAACAAAAGGCATCTGATTACCATGGCGACAGTCAGTGCTTCTCAATTGGCCTATGTTAGCTTACAGAGACAGCAAGTAAGACCTGTGCAGGCTAAAGTGTTAAGACTCAGAAAGCAGTATTTAAAATGCGGTGGGAAGTCACAGTCTGTGCTGATTAAAATAACATTGGAATTATTAGCAAATTAAACATTGTCCAAAGGTGTCTATTGAAAAGTATCATTTGAGAATCTGGTTTTGGAAAAGTGTGTTGGGGCCCTCTGATGGCTGATCTTGGCTGTCAACTTGACACACCTGGGAAGAGAGACTTTCAACTGAGGAATTGTCCCCATCAGATTGTAAGGCTCTTCCTTTCCTTTCCTTTCCTTTCCTTTCCTTTCCTTTCCTTTCCTTTCCTTTCCTTTCCTTTCCTTTCCTTTCCTTTCCTTTCCTTTCCTTTCCTTTCCTTTCCTTTCCTTCCTTCCTTCCTTCCTTCCTTCCTTCCTTCCTTCCTTCCTTCCTTCTACCTTTCTTCTTTTCCTTTACCTTTTCTTTTTTATGAGAAAGGGTCTCAATATGTAGTCCTGGCTGTCCTGGAGTAGATCTGTCACTTTGTAGATCAGACAGATCTTGAACTCACAGACATCTGCCTCCCAATTGCTGGGATTAAAAGAATGAACCATCATGCCTGTCTGTTTTATTTTATTTTATTTTATTTTATTTTTTACTGCTATTTGATGTAAAAGGGCTCAGTCCACTGTGGGTGGTATAATCCCTAGGCAAGAAGAAAGGCAGCTGGTTGTGAGTTTCTACTTTTCTATTTGAGTGCCTTTTTGAGTTCTTGTCTGACAATCAAAGGTGAATTGTGTCCTGGAAGTATCAGATGAGCTAAGCCCTTTGGTTACCGTGTCTACACTGCAACAGAAAGCAAGCTAGAACATGCCTATACTCCATATGAGCAAATTTGATAATAGAGCCTTGGGGAATCCCCGTTAGCTGCTTTTCAGAATGTCTTTTCTTTATGATATAGGAATTCTTGTAGTCCACACTAGCCTAAAACTTGCTGTGTACCTGAGGATGACCTTGAACTTCCAACACTGCTGCCTTCACCTCCCAAGTGCTGGGATTGTAAATGTGCACCACCACATCAGACTTATACAGTGCTGAAGATGGGAGCCAGGGCCTCATGCTTGCTAAGTAAAGCATGCTACTGTCTGAGCTACATCTCAGTCCAACCAGGCTTTTCTTGCCTTAGCTTCCTCTTTCCCCAATATTACATACTTCTTCCATGACATGCAGGAGCTATAGGGATGGCAAAGAAACAGACACTACCTTTAAAAAGATGCTTGAGGCTAGACCATGATTGGTCTTTAGGTTTGAATGCTGTCTGACTTTGGGCAGTTTACCTGTATGAAGCTTAGCTTCCTCGTATGTAGAAAGGGGGAGCATATACCTTGAATAGAGCAATGGCTCCAAAGCGTAGGGATGAAGAGTTGTTTAATGTGGATGCTTTGGCCGTGAGGTGTGGTAGAATCTGGAAAGACATCTTACAGTTGGTTTGGGCTCTTAGATTTGGGAGAAGTTTAGAAAAGGACCTCCTGTCTTCTGAAGGAGGGGGAGGCTCAAACTGGGAAGGCAGAAAGAATGGAGGGGCTGCTTATGCAAAGGCCTTTTATGAGGAAGGATCCACAGCAGTGTGTAAAGGAGACGCTGAGATGGTTGGCATAAAAGATATGACCACAAGGTGGAAGATCACAAAACTCAGGCACAAAAGTATGTGTTGGGCCTACCTATCAAGTAAGTTTAATTTCCAAAGTCATCAGGAAACTGCACACATTCCAAATCACTTTGAGTTTGTATGATGTAGCCCTCTCCCCACAGCTGAATTGATTTGAGTTTCTTTCTTCTGTCTTTTTCCAAATTGCACTCTCATCTGCACCCTATAGCGTGCTGTTTACTTCCAAATGCAATTAAAGGGCTGGGCCAAAAAGCAAATGGAGCACGTCCTGCCAACTCTACCTGCAAAATGCATTCCATTTGTTTAGCCATGACTAGGATTTGGAGTGACCTAGAAAGGAGAGGGCAGTAGAGTCTGGGTGGTTACAGTGGCATCCATTACCTAGCGGGGAGCCAGGAAAGACAGTCCACAGTGCTGTTTCAGAAAGGAATGAAGCAAACAGGGACTCAGGATTGATGACCGTTCCGTGGGCCCAGGCTGTGGTGCCCAGTTTAGAAGCTCGCCCAGCCGGTGGCTCACGTCACTGTTTGGACAGACCTGTGCGGTGGCCGGAGAAAATGTGGACGCCATTATTTTATGCACACGGGAGTGAAATGGAAAGGAAAGAACTTATGTAGAGCCACAGAGGAAGACAGGGGTGGGGTGTACATGGGAGCCTGGGTTTCATGCATCAGACATCTCTTCCATTTGCAGTTGCTGATTTCTGACCTCTCATTTTGTCCTGGTGACCCTGGATTAGGGCTTTAACAACAGCTGGGAAACACTAGGGAAGCTACTCTGTGTGTGTGTGATGCCTGTGTATATGTATGCATATAGAGTGTGTGTGTATATGTGCTATGCTTGTGTGTGTATGTGTCTGTGTGAATGTGTATGCATATGGAGTGGGTATATATTATGTGTTTGCATGTATGTGTGCATGCATATGTATGTGTGCATATGTGTGAGGGCTAGAAGAAGATGCCGGGTATCCTGTCTATCACTCTCCAGCCACCTTATTTCTTTGAGACAGGTCTTTCTTGAAACCTGAAGATAGGTTGGCAGCATGCAACCCCGGGCATTCTCAGTATGGTCTCTGCTTCTTCCTCTGCCTTCTGTGGTAGAGTTACAGGCTCTGGGATAAGCCCAGCTTTTCTAGATTTATAATTAAATTAAAAACTAAAAATAAAATGCATACAATTTTACTTATTTTTCATATATATGTATATATATACATATATATATATGAGTGTTTTTTTTTCTGCATGAATATCTGTATATCACATGTGTGCAGTACCCATAGAGGCCAGAAGAGGGTATTGAATCCTCTAGAACTGGAATTACATGCTGTGTGAGCTGTGCTGGACCTAGATCTTCTGGAAGAGGTGCTACTGCTATTAACCAAGAAGCCATCTCCCCATTTCCAAGATTCCTTTTATTTTTAATTATATGTATATTCACACCTGTTTATGGGTATGTGTGCGCATTTTCAGTGCCTACAGAAGCCAGGAAGATGTGTTGGATTTCCTGGAGTTAGACTTAAATGTCTTAGCTTGGCTGCGAGCCACCTGCCTGACCTGGGTGCTGGGGACTGAACTCACGTGCTGGGCAAAGTCAGTATGAGCTCAGAAATGCTAAGCTAGCTTTCCTACACAGGTGCTAGAGACTTGAACTCAGTGAGGGAGGCTCCACTGGGAGACAGGATAGAGAGACAGTGGGACTTATTGTGGAAAATATGTGGGAAATATATATGTGTGTGTGTTTGTGCTGGAGGTATCATAATATCTTATCTCAAGTTATACTCTAGATCTATAGTGACAAGCCATCATGGTACTGGCACAAAAGCAATTATATAACTCATATATGTTATCTATATCCATATGTTTATATCTACATATTTCCATCTATATACCTATATCTGTATCGATCTCTATCTCTAATGTGAATGTGTGTGTCTTCTATGGAGATCGAGGAGAAGATTTTTGGGAAAGGAGAATATTAGTATCAATATTCTCCACACGTCTTGCTCTATTGAGTGTCTGATGTTTTATTAAGTGAAAGGTGACTTACTCCCCCCTCCCCCCACTTGTGGTAAATATCTTTCCACATACATTTCTCTCTCGGTTTCTATCTTCAGGATAGATTCTTAGTGGTGGAATCCCCAGCTCCAGGAACATTACTATTTTATGGGTTTGTTACATACAGTTAAGTCACCTTCCAAACAACCAAATTGTAACCAACAGCATGAAAACACGCAGACTTAATCAGAATCTGGTTAGCCTTCAGAATTATTGTTATTTTTGCTAATGTAATATGTGTAAAATGATGCTTAATGAGTATTTTAATTTGTTTTCGTCTGATCACAGCAAGGTGGAACATTTTTGCATATGTTGATTAAGCTCCGCGTCTCTTACACAGACGATCAAATCACACCCTGCTCAGCCGTCTGTGGGGCTTCTTATTTTTATGAGATAATTGTGCATCTTGGTACAGTATGGCCCATCTCATGCTTTGGCTTCCTCTTAATTTTTATATTTTGAGCATTAAAAATAGACTTTTTAATAGCATTAAGTTAGACTTCCTCCTTAACAATAGGGAAAATTAATGTATGAGTATAGTTAAACATGCTTAATGATATTATTTGACATGTTTTATAAGATTAGAAACTATTTACTTTTTGGTAATACAAAATTTATTTTGATTTATGTGGTTAGTAGAAGATATTTTTTTCTAAACAGATAGAATCAAACTACTTTTTAAAAGTATTTTTGCAAGCTGGGTGTGGTGGCACCCACCTTCAATCCCAGCATGCCAGAGGAAGAGGCAGATAGATCTCTATGAGTTGAGGCCAGTCTGGTCTACATAGCAGATTCTAGGCCAGCTGGGGATGCATAGTAAGACCCTGTCTAAAAAATGGTTTTGTGTATGTAGGTGTATGGTGTGTGTGTGTGTGTGTGTGTGTGTGTGTTCACATGTGTGTGGGCCCATGGTCATGTAGAGACCAGAGATTGAAGCCATGCATTTCCTTCGGCTGGTTAGCCTATATACTAAGGCAGGGTCTATAGCTGAGCCTTGTGTTCGCTACTCCTGGCTAGTCTCAGCTAGCCTGCTTACCCTGAATAGTCTAGCTTCACCCATGGAGCGCTAGGATTAGAAGCCAGCCACTGTGCATACTTAGCTATTTTTAAAATATGTACTTTATGTGCATCTCTCTGTGTGTATGTGTACATGTGCAGGTGCGTGCAGAGGCCAGGGAAAGGTGTCAGATTCCCTGGGGCCAGGATTCCAGGTGATTGTGAGCCACTCGCCATTGATGCTGGACTATTATTTCCCCAGCCCAGCACCTCAGGCTTAAGCACTTTTTCAAAGTCACTTTGGTCATTTGAAGTGACATGTTCAGATTCTAGAGATGAGGATGCGAACATATTTGGCGGATCATGGACATGCCTACTATATACAGCTCTGGAATTTTACTCAAAATTCTGTTTAAAATGTGTGTAGAAGTAGTATCAGCAGTAGTATAGTGTTCTTTGTGACATATCTATGGTTCTGGTGCAGTCCTGTCTTCGTGGAGATTACTTGGTGACATTTAGAGGTTTGTGCCTATAATTTTAACAGCATCATCTCATTGTCCTAAGCTGTGTGTTGTCGACGTGCACAGGACTTTTCTTTGTACACATTCTCCCTGAGTGTATTTTTCTAACTAGTTCTCACTTGATGTCCTTAATTCCTTATGAAACTATATTCCCTGATGTAATATCATTTGGCATCCGCTCTACAAGGAGAAGCATATGCTGGCAATAGGCAGTGCGATGAGAATGCTGTTCCTAGGGAATCAGTTTAGCAGCACCATATTGAGAAACCTCCATGTTCATTATTTATTTGAGGCGATGCAAAAATGCTGAGCACTGAGGTGACCTTCTGAGCTGAGCAAACACTGCTGATATTATATGTGACCTACTTTGCTCAGTGTCCTGAGCAGAAGGATACCCCACAGCCTGGTGGGCTGCCATGGCAAAGGAAAGTGACATATGGGCCTGGGGTTGAGAGATAGTTTTTGCTTAGGGACTATGTACAGACCTCCTCAAATGACTCATTAATTTCTACGTCAGAGAGGTTGTAATTTGGGATCTGCTTCCTTCCAAGTCTGATATTCATGTTAAAAATGAGCTCTTGATACGAAGGGCAGCCTCGGAACTCACTGACAGGAGACCTGGTCCAGTCTCCAGTGGGAGGAGGCAGCTGAGGCTCACAGGGCACTGATTCCTGTTGGAGAGCAGGGAGGTGGGAGAGGATTGAACTCAGTCAGCCAACTAACTGATGGATATTTTTAAAATTCCAATATAAAACCGGGTATGGCAGAGCATACTCACGATCTCAGTGTGTGGGAGGTAGAGGCAAGAGGATTGGGCTTCGAGGTCATCGGTGGCTACACTGCAAGGTGGAGGTCAGCCTGGGCTACATGTGGAGGTCAGCCTGGGCTACATGTCACCCTGTCTTCAAACACCAAACCCAAACCCAATTAACCAACAATTAACCAACTAACAACAAAATACAGCAGCCCTTAAAAAAGTCTACAAGGCATCTGTCCCTTCAATTTCACATTTAAAATTTTTTTAAAAATGTGAGTGTATGTGTACATGTGTTTGTATGTAGAGGGTGTGTGTGTGTACGTGCTCGCATGAATGTGCCTGCCTTTGTGCACATGTTGGGGACAGAGGATACCCTTATTGCCAGGAACCCACCAAACAGGCAATTCTAGCGGGCCAGTGAGACCCAGGGATTAGCTGGTCTCGGCCTCCCTTGCTGTTTCTTGTGTTTCTTGTGGGCATCAAACTCAGGTCCTTAAGCTTACAAAGCACCTAATGGAGCCATCTTCCCAGGCCTGGTTTTCTTTCTTTTTATATGGTTTCTTGGGTAACATCTAGGGAGTATGAGATCTTTTTGACCTTTAGCTTTAGAATACCTTTGCTCCTTTAAACTAATTATCATCCCACCAGCAGGATCTTGGGAAGCTTCAGAATTCCATGTTCTAAGAATTGATAACAAGTGCTTGATTTGATTTTCCTTTCTGATGCCATAGGTATCTAGCATTTAAAAACCATGCCAATTTTCTTATTTTTAGGGTTCATTTTTTTTTAACTTATGTGTATGTCTGTGTGTGCACATGCATGTGAGTGCTGTGAAGGTCTGAAGAAAGTGTCAGATACCCCTGACATTGCAGACAGTCATGAGCCAGCAGATATGGGTGCTAGGAACTTCAGACTCTTACAAGAGTAGCAAGTGCTTTTTACTGCTCCTCTGTGGATCTCCAATCCATGTTACATTTTGAACACTGGATCTGCCAGCCTTTTTCTCACAGAAAGCCTTTTCCACAGAGGCAGGAGAAAGCCTGTGGCTAATCTTCATGGAGTCTGGCTGGATGTGTTTTGTTAATATAGCCTATCCTTACTGATGGAAATTCCTCTTCTCTCTTGTCACTGGAGTCAGGATTGGAGTGTGAGCCCAACAACCTAACAGACAAGGATTGGCTCCATACCTTTAACAGGCCAGTTAAAGAAACACAGTAGTGATGAGAGAGAGAGAGAGAGAGAGAGAGAGAGAGAGAGAGAGAGAGGCGATTTACTCAATGTGGCCACCTTCCAGAGGAACAAAGAGGTCTGTTGACTTCCGAAGATCATCTTTCAGGATCTTAACATGAGATTTAGTTTTACATAAAAGCATCAGGTGAGCCATCCTGGTCAAGGTGTGGTCACTGTCACCCTTGTCTCAGTTCCAACTTTTCCTGCAAAGTGGTTTGGCAGGTTCTCAGAACCTGGTGACATCTTTTCCAAGGAGGCAAACTCTCCCTCTGGCTGACCCCAGATTTTCCTTCTCACAGCATGAGACTCTTGGGGAAATTCCAGTCCCTTGGGTTTTATTATCTCAATGTTCTGACAGCCCAAAGGGAGGGGCACAAACTCTCTTTACAATTTCTTTATTTCTTTCCATTCTGTGCACTGATACCTCCTGCAACTAGGTCTTTGCCAGCTGGCTATTGCTTCTTTCCCTTGCAGACTGGAGATGCTAATGTCCGAGGAGCACAGCGAGGCCAACAAGATTCAGACAGTAGCTCTGACCTCAGTTGAGCTCATCAGATCTGCAGTACTTTCTGCAGCAAGTCCCCATGTGGTCCACTGTCGCAGGATACTCGATCACATTGTGAAAGCGCAAGACTAGATTTACTGAAAAACCCTGTTGGTAGTTGTGGTATGTCTCTGCCCTTATCACACACCTTTAATCCCTCTGGCTGGAATACAGACACTTTAAGTCCTAAACAATGAAGGTAAAGTTAGTTTGTATAAGAAAGTAGCCATGTTTGAAAGTAACATCTAATTAAGGGGCAGACAAAGTGACAAACCATAGAAAGCTTTGACAGAACAGGTTATGTCCAACTTTCATGAGAAGAGAGAGGAAAGGGACTCTCTGTAAGAGAGAGAAAAGAGGAAGGAAGGGGAAGGGAGGGGAGAGGAGGGAAGAGTACAAGAAACAGGAAACGGTTTTATCAGGACAACTGTAGAGAGACAGGTTACAGAGAGAAAACAAGCTAGACACACAGGTGAAGACAGAATGAACCAGAAGATGAGAAGGAGCCAGAAGATTAAAACAGATTGCCTGAGTTTGAGGTCAAGCAGAGCATTTCAGTTGAAACTGAGAGAAGCCATATTGAATCAGTCAGCTTGGAGAAGAATTTGAGCCAGAATAGCTGAGTTGAACCAATCAGTTAAGGGTCCAGAAAGAGCTAAGAAGGGGTGAGCTTATTCAGCAGTAAGTCTCAGAGGCTGAAAACATTCTGGCCCTGGATAAGATTGTACGGAGGCTAGAAGGTTCTAGGGCCAGGCCTAGGTTAGCAGACAGAGGTAGTAAGTCTCCAAGGTGACAACACAGCATAAAAGTTATAATTACAGTCCACCATCTGCTTGGTGTCAGCAACGTGTGGAGATCCTGCAATGTGCCAAGTTCTCTCAAAGTTCAGTTTTCCTCCCCTCCCCACATCTGAAATTCCCAGCCTCCTCCAGACTCTTAGTGGAGGTCAAGGTCCCCTTCCCAGTTGTCAGGACTGTCACTCACTTTTCCTGCACCCAGGAACGGCCGGCCGGTCTGTGGATACCAGGGGGTGGGGTGGGGGGGTGGGGCCGGCCGGTCTGTGGATACCAGGGGAGGTGGGGGGCCGGCTGGTCTGTGGATACCAGGGGAGGGGGGGGCCGGTCTGTGGATTCGGGGGTGGGGTGGGGGGTGGGGTGGGGTGGGGTTGATGTCTTGGGTTTGAGCTCGGGCACCAGTGTACCTGAATTGAGTACTTTTGTGAATAGTCGCTGTGGACATGGAGATTCACCTTGAAGAGTGCAGAATCTGGTTTAAAATTCAGACAGGGAGACAATTCTGGGTAGGCGGTGCGGATGATAACAGCAGGTCACGTGCAGGCGGTGCGGATGATAACAGCAGGTCATGTGCTTTACTGTTGCCCTGCGTAGGTGGGAAATTAACTTCTGAAAAGGCGAGTGATGAAAAGACTCCCGAAGATCAGGAAAACAAAATGATGCGATTTTGCAATTTTCTCCTGAGGGTTGAATAGGAGGCAGGGACAGCTGAGGCAGGCGGATTTCCGAGTTTGAGGCCAACCTGATCTACAAAGTGAGTTCCAGGACAGCCAGGGCTATAAAGAGAAACCCTGTCTCGAAAAACCGAATACACACACACACACACACACACACACACACACACACACACATGCATATATATATATGTATATATAAAATTTTGCATAATGAAATTGAATTATGTGTACTTGAAGTCAGCCATGATTTAGGACTCCTGTTTTCTTATCAGCTGTATGGTTGTGGAGCCATTTCTTTAAACAGTTTATTACCATTACCATTATTATTATTATTATTATTATTATTATTATTATTATTATTATACTTACATTCCAGCTATTGCCCCCTGTCCCCGCTCCCACAGTTCATTATCCCACTCCTCCTCCCCCTTACTTCCAAGAGGGGCTCCTTCCCACCAGGCCTCCCCCTTCCCTGGGGCCTAAGATCTCTCCAGGATTAGGCACATCTCTGTTATATATGTGCCAGGGGCCTCGGAGCAGCCCGTGTATGCTCCTGGTTGGTGGCTCAGTCTCTGGGAGCTCCCTGGGGTCCAGGTTAGTTGAGACTGCTGGTCTTCTTATGGGGTTGACCTCCCCTTCAGCTTCTTCAATCCTTCCCTTAATTCAACCATAGGTTGAATTTAAGTATCCCATAGTTGGGTTTAAGTATCTGTGTCTGTCTCAGTCAGCCACTGGTAGGGCCTCTCAGAGGACAGTCTCATCTCCATTTTTGTCTCTGCAGTTCTTTTAGACAGGAACAGTTTCTTTTAAATTGATATGTGTGTGCGTGCATGCATGTGTGCGTGTACATATACATGTGGAGACCAGAACTGTGTGTAATTCTTAGTTTCTTTTCACCTGTTCTTTTGAGACAGAGACTCTCATTGAACCCGGAGCTCACTAATCTTACAGGAATCCTCCTGTCTCCACCTCCCTGTACTGGGCTCACAGGCACATGCTTCCACATCCAGCTTTTCTAGGAGAACTGAACTCAGATCCCCATGCTTGTGACTTAATCATCTCCCCAACGTGCCTGCCCTAATATCCGTACAGTTTTTTTTGGGGGGGGGGTCACAGGATGATAATTCAATGGATATACAATTGAAGTTATAGCATTTTTTTTTTTAATTTCCCAAAACACATTGTTTTTATGTGCTGGGAAACATTAGTGTCTTATTTTCTAGCTTTAAATAATAAATTGTTATAGACTGTTGACCTACTATGTGACAGAACACTGGGAATAATTATTCATGTGCTAACTGTGCTGCAGTGCCCAGCACCTAATGTCTAGCTCCTTCCCTGCTTCTCCTCTCTGTCTCTGTTTCTGTCTCTGTCTCTGTCTCTGTCTCTGTCTCTGTCTCTCTCTCCATCGCTCTCTCCCTCTCCATCTCTCTCCTATAGGACTAGAGGTTTTTCCTAATCTCTTGCTGTCTGTTCACACTCACTGAGGTAACTCACATCCTGTCCTTGGCCACTTGCCTTCCACTTGCTAAATGTCAGCCCTTAATACGGCCAAGATTATCATTGCTTGACAGTTGGAGCAATGAGGCCCAGGAAACTCACTGTCTGAGTCTTGATCTGATCAATCAGGTTGGACTCTTGGGGGGGGGGTGTTCAGTAAAGGGGATCACCACAGAGTCCGTTGGGAGCTGCTCAAACCTTACCACGTCAGGGCTGTTGGAGAAACGCATCACATATCCTCCTAGGCGGGCGGTTAAGCTTGAGGGGTGAGAACAGGCTCAGGCCAGTGGCCACCGCATTCGTTGTGGGAACTGCAGGAAGAGGTTAGGGGTGGTTATGGTTTGATCAGAAACATCCTGACATGCTCATTTTCTTCTTCTTTTTTTAAACAGTAGGTCCCCAGCTCATGGTACATTTTGTTTATTATATGTAAGTACACTGTAACTGTCCTCAGACACTCCAGAAGAGAGGGCATCAGATCTCGTTATGGATGGCTGTGAGCCACCATGTGGTTACTGTGATTTGAACTCAGGACCTTTGGAAGAGCAGTCGGCACTCCTAACCGCTGAGCCATCTCGCCAGCCCTCATGGTACATTTTGAGGACTGGTGATCCTTTAGAAGGCAGGATCTGACTGGAGGAAAGTTACTAAAGGGAGGGGCTTTGAAGCTTGTCCCCGCCCCTGGTCCCAGTAATGGTCTCTGGTTCCTGGCTGCTGCAGTGAATGCTCCGACCACCATAAACTCCCCAATTTCTCCTTCGAGACTATGGAGTAAATCTTTGCTTCCAAAAGTTATTTTTCCCTCAGGTGTGTTGTTAACAGCGATGCTAACTAAGGTAGTGGTCAACAGAGGTGGGTAGGCTCTGCCGCGCAATTACGGAGAGTTAATGGGCGGATTAGCTGACCTAAGCCTCAGTTTCCCTGTTTAATCTTGCCACGTGAGATTCTTTATTCTCACTGGTGTCACCATAAGGGGTCGCTAGGATAAACTGTATAAACGTTTAACATTCTCTAAATAATAAATGCTAATTATTTTTATTATCCATGTCTCAAATACACCATCATGATTCATCTATATTAATTCCCATATAATTTGCTTTCTCAGTGTGAAGGCATTAGAATAAGCTCTAAATTATTGGGCGAACATTCTGCTCATGTTTATTTGGAGGACTGCTGTCCAAAGGCACAACTAGCCATCAGAGAAGCATCTGGAAATGGAAGTTTTTAAGAACAGATGGAGACAATGACACCTTGTGGAGGTGAAAAGCAGAATAGACAGCAGGGGAGGATCAGTCAGTCACTCCCTGGAGGGGCCCATCTGTGTCCTTACAGAGGCAAGTCCCTGAAGCCCATGAGAACCTCTGGTTCTGTACTCTCTTAAGAGAAGAAAGTGTACCAGAAATGGGAGTGGGTGAGTTGGGGAGCAGGGGGGAGGGAGGGAGGGGATAGGGGATTTTCGAAGCGGAAATTAGGAAAGGGGATAGCATTTGAAATGTAATAAAAGAAAATATCTAAAAAATGAAATAAAATAAAATTTTTAAAAAAGAGAGAGAAGAAAGGGTAAGGATCTTTTCCCATTCTGTTGGTTGCCAATTTGTCTTATTGACAGTGTCCTTTGCCTTACAGAAGCATTGCAATTTTATGAGGTCCTATTTGTTGATTCTTGATCTTACAGCACAAGCCATTGATGTTCTGTTCAGGAATATTTCCCCTGTGCCCATATCTTCAAGGTTCTTCCCCACTTTCTCCCCTATAAGTTTCAGTGTCTCTGGTTTTATGTGGAGGTCCTTGATCCACTTGGACTTGAGCTTTGTACAAGGAGTTAAGAATGGATCAATTTGCATTCTTCTGCATGCTAACCACCAGTTGAGCCAGCACCATTTATTGAAAATACTGTCTTCTTTCCACTGGATGGTTTTAGCTCCTTTGTAAAATATCAAGTGACCATAGGTGTGTGGGTTCATTTTTGGGTCTTCAATTCTATTCCATTGATCTACCTGTCTGTTGCTGTACCAGTACCAAGCAGTTTTTATCACAATTGCTCTGTAGTACAGTTTAAGGTCAGGGATGGTGATTCCACCAGAGGTTCTTTTATTGTTGAGAAGAGTTTTTGCTATCCTAGGTTTCTGTTATTCCAGATGAGTTTGCAAATTGCCCTTTCTAACTCTGTGAAGAATGGAGTTGGAATTTTGATGGGGATTGCATTAAATCTGTAGATTGCTTTTGACAAGATAGCCATTTTTACTATATTAATCCTGCTAATCCATGAGCATGGAAGAGCTTTCCATCTTCTGAGATCTTCTTTGATTTCTTTCTTCAGAGACTTGAAGTTCTTTTCATCACAGATCTTTTCACTTTCTTAGTTAGAGTCACACCAAGGTATTTTATAGTATTTGTGACTATTGTGAAGGGTGTTACTTCCCTAATTTCTTTTTCAGCCTGTTTATCTTTTAAGTAGAGGAAGGCTACTGATTTGTTTGAGTTAATTTTATATCCAGCTGATGCACTGAAGCTGTTTATCATGTTTAGGAGTTTTCTGGTGGAGTTTTTAGGGTCACTCATATATACTATCATATCGTCTGCAAATAGTGATAGTTTGACTTCTTCCTTTCCAATTTGTATCCCTTTGATCTCATTTTTTTGTCTAGTTGCTCTGGCTAGGACCTCAAGAACTATATTGAATAGGTAGAGAGAGAGAGAGAGTGGGCAGCCTTGTCTAGTCCCTGATTTTAGTGGGATTGCTTCGAGTTTCTCTCCATTTAGTTTGATGTTGACTACTGGTTTGCTGTATATTGCTTTTATTATGTTTAGGTATGGGCCTAGAATTCATGATCTTTACAAAATTTTTGTCATGAATGGGTGTTGGATTGTGTCAAATGTTTTCTCAGCATCTAATGAGATGATCATGTGGTTTTTGTCTTTGAGTTTGTTTATATAGTGGATTAAGTTGATGGATTTCTGTATATTGAACCATCCCTACATTCCTGGGATGAAACCTACTTGATCATGATGGATGATTGTTCTTGCATTTGATTTGTGAGAATTTTATTGAGTTTTTTGCATTGGTATTCATAAGGGAAATTGTTTGAAGTTCTCTTTCTTTGTTGGCTCTTTGTGTGGTTTAGGTATCAGAATAGTTGTGGCTTCATAGACCAAATTGGGTAGCCAACAGATTGGGAAAAGGTCTTTACCAATCTTAAATTTGATAGGAGGCTAATATCCAATATATATATAAAGAACTCAAGAACTTGGACTCCAGAAAACCAAATAACCCTATTAAAAGTGGGGTACAAAGCTAAACAAAGAATTCTCAAATGAGGAACACCAAATGGCTGAGAAGCACCTAAAAAATGTTCAACATCCTTAATTATCAGGGAAATGCAAATCAAAACAACCCTGAGATTCTACCTCACACCAGTAAGCATGGCTAAGATCAAAAACTCAGGTGACAGCAGATGTTGGCGAGGATGTGGAGAAAGAGGAACACTCCTCCATTGCTGGTGGGATTGCAAGCTGGTATAACCACTCTGGAAATCAGTTTGGTGGTTCCTCAGAAAATTGGACATAGTTCTACCAGAAGACCCAGCATATACCCAGAAGATGCTCCAACTTGTAATAAGGACACATGCTCCACTATGTTAATAACAGCCTGATTTATAATAGCCATAAGCTGGAAAGAACCCAGATGTCCCTCAACTGAGGAATGGATACAGAAAATGTGGCACATTAACACAATGGAGTACTATGAAGCTATTAAAAACAATGAATTTATGAAATTCTTAGACAAATGAATAGATCTGGAGGATATAATCCTGTGTGAGGTAACCCAATCACAAAAGAACACACATAATATGCACTCTCTGATAAGTGGATATTAGCCCAGGAACTCAGAATACCCAATATACAATTTGCAAAACACATGAAACTCAAGAAAGGAGACCAAAGTGTGGATACTTCGATCCTTCTTAGAAGGGGGAACAAGATACCCATGGAAGGAGTTAGTTACAGAGACAAAGTTTGGAGTAGAGACTGAAGGAATGACCATCCAAAGACTGCCCTGCCTGGGGATCCATCCCATAAACAACCACCAAACCCAGACACTATTGCAGATGCCAACAAGAGCTTGCTGACAGGAGCCTGATAGAGCTGTCTCCTGAGATGCTCTGCCAGTGCCTGGCAAGTACAGAAGTGGATGCTCATAGTCATCCATTGGATGGAACACAGGGTCCCCAATGAAGAAGCTAGAGAAAGTACCCAAGGAGCTGAAGGGGTGTGCAGCCCCCTAAGAGGAATAACAATATGAACTAACCAGTATCCCCAGAGCTTCCTGGGACTAAACCACCAATCAAAGAAAATACATGGTAGGACTTGTGTCTCTAGCTGCATATGTAGCAGAGGATGGCCTAGTCTGTAATCAATGGGAGGAGAGGCCCTTGGTCCTGTGAATGTTCTATGCCCCAGTATAGGGGAATGTCAGGGCCAGGAAGCAGGAGTGGGTGCGTTGAGGAGCACAGGGAGGGGGAAGAGGATAGGGGATTTTCGGAGGAGAAACTATGAAAGGGGATAACATTTCAAATGTAAATAAATAACATATCTAATAAAAAATAATAAAAAGAAAACAATTCATATCCGATTTTGAAAAAAGAGAAGAAAGGGCTTGGTACTAATTAATGGTATAAGGCTGGTGTGTGTGTGTGTGTGTGTGTGTGTGTGTGTGTGTGTGTGTGTGTCCTCAGTTGACAGTGCACACTGGATTTTCATAAGTAAGCAATGGAGAAGTCTGACAATGCCAGTGACCATCACTAACATCTTCCTCTGATGGCTGGAAATTGTATGATCTGCCCTTCAGCAGGGAGCTCCCAGGGCAGGCTTTGAGGGTAAGGGCGACATCCAAGCAGACACTGCCTCTGTGTGGCTTGTCAAGCGTCATGGTAAACATTTTATATTCACTATCTCCAATGCTGACACTCCACTGTGCACTGCCTCTATCCAGGCCTCACTCTTAGCTTGGAGACTTAATGACCAAACAAGCCCAGAGAGGTTAGATGGTGTTTCCATGGGCAGAGGTGCCAAGTGGAAAAGTTGGAGGCCAAATACTTATAACCTGAATCCAAAATGTGTGTTGCCCCCCAGGCTGTTGCTAAAGCAAAACTCCACTCAAAGAGGTCATTTAAGGCTTGCCTCCCATGTCCCTGTGCCTGACACCAGATTCTCTATTAGCTCAAGATTTTATCAGTCAGCAGCAGGGTGGATGCTGTAAACGGGCAGAGTCTGAAGGGCCTGGGATAGCCTGGCTATAGCAGACAGGGTGGCCGCAGACTGCAGGCTGCAGGCTTCTAGCTGGGGGTCACTGGGATAGCCTGGCTATAGCAGACAGGGTGGCCGCAGACTGCAGGCTGCAGGCTTCTAGCTGGGGTCACAAGCTATTGCTGGTGATCCTTCAGCCCAATGCTCGCTCTCTGCCCAGCCACAAGCTGGATTCAGGGTTTGTATCTATAAACATTACATCTTCTCTCTTCTGGTTCCACACCCTTCCTTATCCTGTGTGCAACTCTGGGGTCTTTTTGTTTGTTTGTTTTTGTTTTTTCTTTCCAATATCTAGTGTTTTAATTATACACTTAAATTCTGTTTGTTTCACAAATGTAAAGTTTTGCTCGTTACCTCCTGCTGTTGCTACCCCCCTTAGTGATTCTTACATCACCACTGTGTGAGTTTGCAGCTGTCTGTCACAACCCTTCAGTGAAGTGGGTCATTCTTCATCTGTCTCATTTGTTTTTTTAATTGCCATGGCTGGATTTTACGGAAAACAATTTATTTTGGCTCCTGGCTTTAGATGTAAAGCCCACAGTTGGTTGGCTCCATTGTTTGTGGGAGTTTGGTGAGCTAGAATGCTGCCGCCACCACCGCAGGGCATGATGGGAACACCGTGGCCGGAAAGCCGACAGAAAGCGAGCAGATGTTAGCCGGCCTCCACCCACTTCTGCTTCTATTCCAGCTGTGGATGGCACTGTCACCCTCAGGGAATGTCTTCCTCTCAGTTGCAGCCTGACATGTCAGTCCCTTCTGGGATCTCCCTCGCTGGTTCTGTGACATTTGTTGGTTCTGTCTCCTAAGCCTCTCTCCATCCAGTCGAGTTGCCCGTGGAGATGAACCTCATAGCCCCGCGGGTCCTTTTCAGTGATAACATCCTTTTCTCCTCATCACTTGGCTCATTCAAGTTTGACCTGTATCTCTATCACTGAAAGGAAGGCTGGGGGAATTTACTCCCTGGGCTATTGAGTTTGAAAATGTTGCTCCTTTCTCTGAGCAAAGATAAGATTGTAGGTCAAAATCTAAGCTTGTAGTTTCTGTGAGCACTTTATTAGCATTTTCCTATGGCATCATTTTTAAAAAAGAATATTTATTTTTTTAATTTATGTGTATATGTGTGAGTTTATGGGAACCAAGTATATGCAGGAGCCTACAGTGACCACCGCAGGGCATCAGAACCCCTGGAATTGGAGTTATAGGTGGCTGTTAGTCACCATGTGAACCAAGGTCCTCTGTGAAGAATATCAAGTGTTCTTAACCACTAGGGCAACTCTCTAGCCCCAGTATCTTTAATATTGATGAGGCACTATTTGAGAGGTACTGTTCCAAGCATGGAGTTTTTTTTTTTTTGCATTTTTGTATTTATTTTTTAACTTTAAGGTAAATTGGACCCTTTGCTAATATCTAAGCTGTACCTTGATGCTGTCTATCATATGAGTTTTCTTCATGGTATTGTAGGTCCTTTTCATCAATACATACTAGAATCACAGATGATTGTGGGCCACCATGTAGGTGCTGGGGACTGAACCTGAGTCCTATGAGTGAGTGAGCCATCCCTCCAGCCCCGTGCGGAGTTTTATTGCTAAGCTGTAGGAGCCACTTGAATATTTTGGATATTTACTCATTGTCGGATATTTCACAAGCGTGTTCTTACCTTCTGGAGACTACCTTTTCTGCCTTTTATTATTTGATCCACACAAGGCTTCAATGCTGATGTCCCCTCTCCACACCTACTTACTTTGTGTCTGTGGGGGCTGTGCTTCTGATGTCCTGTCCTATGCTAATGTTTGCCAAATCCAGCTGGATCAGGAAACAGTGCCTTCCGTTCCTTACACCGAAGATGAAAAAAGGAAAATGCTTTTTAACACTTTTGTGTTCTCACTGATGGTGTTAAAGAGTTTCCCGCTCTTTGTGAACAATTAATTTATTTTCTGGCCATTGTTCTCATTTTCTCTTTGCTGTTAGCTCTTTAATCCTTTGGTTGCATGGGATATTTCTTTTCTTTTCTTTTCTTTTCTTTTCTTTTCTTTTCTTTTCCTTTTCCTTTTCTTTTCTTTTCTCTTCTCTTCTCTTTTCTTTTCTTTTCTTTTTTCCCTTTCTTCTTTCTCTTTTCTTTTTTTGTTTGTGTTTTTTTTTAGGCCATATCTGAACAAAATGAGTTTTTTATAAATATACTTTTCCCACTAGGAGAAGCTTCGAGATGCAGGCTTACGTAGACCCCAGGATAAGGCAGGGTTTCCTAGCTTTACCTCTGGAGAAGTCACCAGTACAGGGTCACTTACAGTTGGAAATCTTTCTGTCTTCCACTTGTCTTGGTAACCAGCAAATTCGGGGTCTGTCCCCATTGAAGCACTTTCCTTGGCAGCAGCATCCTGTCCTCACAGTTTGCTGATGGCTTCGTGTTCTTTCAAATGAGAGGGTATTTGCACCATCTTGTTCAGACAACTGTGATCTGGCAGTCTTGTCTGAGGTGCCCTCCTTGTGAGTTCCTTCCCTGGGTTTCATAGCTTCTCTTGAATCTGTCACATTGCGTGTGAAACTTGGCTAATTCCCATGAGTTCTTTGTTTAACCTTTAATTCTATTATTAATCTTATGATTTTAAGATTTGTTTTTATTATTTTTGATTATATGCATGTATCTGTGTATGCACATGAGTCCAGGACCCCTTGGAGGTCAGAGGTGTTGGATCCCTAGGAGCTGGAGTTACAGACTACTGTAAGCTACCTGATGTGGGTGCTGGGAACTGAACTCGGGTCCTCTATGAGCAGTATGCATTTTAAACCATTGAGCCATCTCGCCAGCCCTCCCATTATCTCTGACATTAGAGTGATTTCCTAGAGAAAAGTGAGTCTGGTCCATACACATGAAAGGCCTAGGTAGCTGTATCCACATTCCATTTTCTACTTTTTCCTTTGGGTCAGTTTGAGTTTCCTGGTTCCTAAGATATAGGATGGACCTGGGAGAACAAGAACTGACTGACTCTGCCACCTGCTGGGCACGGGCCTATCGATCTCCTTCCTTCTATACTTTAACTTTCCCTTTCTCCTTTTCTGTCCTGTCCAGTCCTGTTCTCTCCCTCCTTCCCTCTCTCCCTCCTTTTTCCTTCTTCATTTTACCTTTTGTTTTGAGACAGTATCTTACCCATCACAGCCTGTCCTCAGATTCACCATGTAACTATAACCAAGAATGCCACTGGACCCTCATCTTCCCCTCTCCACCCCTCCTGCAGGGCTGGGATTACATGTGTGCACCATCACATTTACTGTTAAAGAGCAAACCCAGAGTTTCCTGCATGCTAGGTGAGCCCTCTACCCACTGAGTTCTATCCCCAATCCTACCTTATTTATTTATCTAATTAAATTATGTGATGGTCATAATAATTACAGTCAACATTTCTCCACTGCCCAAGGTCTTCTAAGAGCTTTGCATATATCAACTAATTTAAGGCTCATGGGTGTCATCATGGGTTCACAGATGAGGAGACAGGCAATAGGGGGTTAAATAACCAATAGGTTCATTCCAGGCAGTGCCTGCACTCTCTGCACAACCAACTTGGAGACTGCAGTGACTTCATAGAGATGTTGGAAGGATTAACTTATAGTGCACACCAAACTACAAGAACAGGGCAATCATTAAGTCAGGAGTTTTTCCCCTCCTTCCTTCCCTCCCTCTGTCCTTCCTCCCTTCCCTTCTTCCTTGCCCCTCCCTCCCTCCCTCCCTCCTGCCCTTTCTCCTCTCCCTCTCTCTCCCCGCCTCCCCTCCAGTTTTTCATCCTTATCTCCTATATATACATCCTATAGTGAGGACATGAAGGGAACGCTGGCTTCATATGATTTTGGATGGTAAATTAAGATGTCAAAGGGTCTCAAACATTTGAAATAATTTTTTTCTTCTGGTAGTATGTTTACAGTGCTGACCTTGGCCTTCGAGATATGACAATGGCAAGAAAGCATTCATTCGCTCATTCATTCATTCGTTCATTCATTCATTCATTTTTGGCTTTATTCTGGGTTCCCCATGTCTCACAGCCTTAAGGAGCTAATGGCAGAGTGGAAAGGGAGGAACTGCTCACAGATCACAATTGGAAGGTGTCAACTCAGGTCGCTGACCCAGTTTGCAGATGGACATAGATGAAGAATGCGGCCTCCACCATCTTCCAGTACTTTTAGAATTGTCTGCTTCGTGATGGTCTGTGCCCCAGGGTTCTAAAGATCACAGCTGGTCCTAACTGTGGGATTTATGGCTAATGGCCATCAACTGTCTCTCCCAGGAGTCACCCCCGTGTGATTCCCCAGGAGTCACCCCCGTGTCCCCCCCCCCAACCCCCTGGGTGACTGCTGCATTTCACAAGGTGTTGTGCCCTGTGCTCGCCCTCTCTCCAGCTTGGCCCTTACCTCTCGAAAGCTCTGGGTGTACTAGGAAGAGGAACACAGGGCACAGCTCCTTCTGAGAGTTAGAAGGGGAGGGGAAGCAAGGAAGGAGTGAGCGGTGGGTAGACAGGGTAAATAGACGGAGGCTGATGCTAATTCCATGTTGCCTGCTGGAATCTCTGGTCTGCTTAGTTTTAGTCAGAGGGCCACACAAGAGGCCCAGCTGACATTGCTAATGAGGGAGAGAGTCTGTAAAGAAGAAGACAAGGACAGGAAGAAAAGACCTCATCACCTTGGACTCCACCTCTAGCAGCTGGCACCTTGACATCACTGAAGGTTCTAGACGCTGGGTGAGCAGTGACTGATCAGGGAAGTTGGAATCCTCGGTTTCCCAGCCACATCTGAGCCTAACTACCTGTTGGCATGCTTCCTAGCATTGAGCCCTCTTGCTGTCAGCCCATCAGACTGTTTGCCTTGGCAGCTGCCCCCTCCTCCTTCTCCTTAACTCCTCAAGACAGGGACTTACCTAGCCGGTTCCCTCTGGCAGCTGATGCCTTTTGATAGCAGCGATGGCCCCTCCACCAGCCTGTGGGGCAAGTGGACTGAGCCACCAGACAGAACTGATAAGGTTGAAGCAGGTTCAAAAGCCCTAGTCAGTCTCATAATTGAGAATGGCAGGCATTGGAACCAGGTCCTGGCCAGGCTGTACCTGTCTTGGAACACATAACCATGACACCCACTGAGAGGACCATGACAACCAGTCACTAGCATAAAAACCTAGTTCTCCATGCTAATGAGGTGTCTAATAAGGCCCTGAGTGTTTAGCCAATGACTTTCCCCTCCTAGGCATCCCTTCCTGCAAAAGGTATTTAATCTTTGGTTCACCCTGAGTAAGACATGGATTCCTATCAACCATGAATAAAGCAGTTTGGACAAGCAAACTCCTTCATCAAGGACCGCTGCTCGAGAGGCCTTCATTGTAAAGAGTCATGCCTAAATCTCCCAGAGACGGCCTCTCTTCCAGCCCCACTGTACTTTTGGCACTCACTAGGAACCACCCTGTCCTGGGCTCAGCCATCCCCTTCCTGCCTGGCCTATAGGAGAAGGACAGACCCTTGGACCACCTTTCTCACCTCCTCATGGTTCCCAGCTATGTTTGGGCACACAGGAGATTGAGGACCACAGCATCTGTCCCAGCCCCCGCTGGTTCTCACACAGGGAAACACAGCCTGGACCCCCTATCTTGGACTGCATTTTGCCTTTCCTTAGCAGCATATTTCCTGCATGCCAGTGGCAAAGCAGACACTCAGCCCAATACTGGACTTTGACCTAAGGCACCCACATCTCCTTTTCTAGAAGAGGACATGGTTGCCTTCCCTACCCCATACACACATCTTTCCAAAGCATCTGGCTCTGTCTATTTTTAGGGAAACAATCTCGGGAGACATTTCATTCCTAAAAAAGTTCTCTAAGAAAAGTTCAAAGATGGACTGTTGTTTAGAGATCAATGAAAAGGAGATGGAATTTAAATATTAAGAAGAAAGCCCTTGCCTTCAGGTAAAGCTGACATTTGCATAATAACGAGAGTGACTAGCCAGATGGAATTCATTCTGACCAGAATCTCAAATCCTGGTGAGGGAAGATTCACCAGAATTGGTGATAGGAATATGCTAATCAGGTGTCTGTGGCTGTCCATCACATTCACAGATCTTGAGACAAGGAAGTAGAGTTCCTAAACAGGAAGAGACATCACCTGACATTAAACTTAATTTGGTTTGTTTTCCCATCAGCTCTCGACAGATGTGCAATTGTGGGAGCCTTTGCAGGAGGTGGGGGAGAGCACCTCCCTTCTGTAAGAACTGTCTGACTGTTGTTGGCATTATTGTTACCGTGTTAGAAACCACAGGCAGGAGGAGAAGGGAATTCAAGAGCCTTACCTGGATCATTATTGGCAATAATGGGAGCATCTTCCAAGAAGAGGAAAATATAGTCCTAGTAAATGCTTTCAATGCCTTGATGACCAGGACAGTGTTAGTGCCCGAGAGATGGGACCAGTGATTGGGAAGATACCTTGACTTGAAAATTGAGTTTCCTGAAAGAGACAAGGTTATGTTAGCCTGACCCAGACTTGAATGTGAATTCTCTTATTTTGAGGCAACAAAAGCAGTTCTGTGGGAAGATGGAGGGACGAGGAGGGAGGGTGGAAAAATCTCACCGTGGCCTGTGATCTTCTCGATGCTACTGAGCCAGCCTTCTATAGTCTTCCTTCCCACTATGAAGGTGGGACTGTGGCTCACTTCACACACATTTCCCTGAGGGTCCCCTGTCACATGGCAAAGGCTTTCCAGGTGAAACCAGGCTCTTTTAGTTGACCCTGAGTTGATCATGAGGTGATTTTGTGAGTGACCTGGGCCTAATTGGAACTGCCCTTCAAAAGAGGGCATGGGTTTCTTTAAGGGCAGCCACCAAAGAACAGGGGTGGTAGATGTGCCCTCAAGATAATGTCTAGGGTTGCAGGAACTTACTCTTTTTCTTTTTCTCTCTGCAGATATAAAGAAGAAAAAGGCAGGAAATGCAAGGTCTCAGCATTCANATTTTGTGAGTGACCTGGGCCTAATTGGAACTGCCCTTCAAAAGAGGGCATGGGTTTCTTTAAGGGCAGCCACCAAAGAACAGGGGTGGTAGATGTGCCCTCAAGATAATGTCTAGGGTTGCAGGAACTTACTCTTTTTCTTTTTCTCTCTGCAGATATAAAGAAGAAAAAGGCAGGAAATGCAAGGTCTCAGCATTCAGCCAAGTTTTCCTGAAAATGGAAGTATTCAATATACAGAGAAAAGGAAAGGAGGGAGAAGGGGAGGGAGGAGAGAGAGAAACAGGCACAGAAGGGAGAAGGAGAGGGAGAGGGAGAGGGAGAGGGAGAGGGAGAGGGAGAGAGGGAGGGAGAGAGCATAAGGCACACAAAGAGACAAATTCCTCAAGAAGGGAAAGGGACCCAAAGCATTGTTCCTTGAATGCCAAGGCAGGGGTCCGGTGGGTATGTCTGGAGATAGGATGAGCTGCCTTTCTCTCTCAGAATTGGCCAGTTTGAGCTATCACTGGGGATTGGATAATCCAGACAAAGAGAGGGAGGCTGATTTGGTTCTGCCGCAGGAGCTCTTTTATGGCAGATTTCCAAGCCCTACTAGACAGTCCCCTGGCGTATGCAGGAGATCCCATCCCCCCCAATCCTGTCTTCAGAGGGAGAAGAACCCAGAAGCTGGCCATCCTAAACAGCTAAGTGAAATTTACATCGATCCACAAGGGGCCTCTTTGGCCTGCCCGTCTGTCAGTAGTGATCTCTCAGATTCCTCAGTAGAGCAGAGAGAGGTGTGTGTCAGCATTAATACAGGAATAAAGTCAGTTTGCAGAAGGGCAGGAAGCCCCTCTCCACCAGGGCTGTAAGGGACAGAGCATGTCTGAGAAAAGTGGGAGATGTGCCAACGAGAGAAGGGAGCTGAGTAAGGGGCCCACAAAGGCTCATGGCAGCCGCTCCAGAGCTTCTGAGCCTTGGCCCATCAGAGTTCTCTAGTCTCCTGCCACTGTCCAGAGTGCCCTTCTCTTCAGCCTTAAACCGTCCATGTCCATGTGTCCCTGGCCCATCTCTTTGTTCCAAGATTTAGGAACCCTGAGATCTCCCTCTGCACCCATAACAGAGGCCCTCTTTATTTTTTATTTTTATTTTTTTTAATTACTTTTATTTACATTGAAGAAGTTAAGTTGAGTCTTCCAGTTCCAAAGAAATCTTTTTTGTTAACTATCCCAAAACACCTTGTGGCAGCTTCTTCTGGTGCTAAGCTCCGGATGTATCTAGGCCAATATTTTGACTCTTGCCTTGCGAGGGGTGGTCAGAAACTGTGTCTGGGCTCCCAGCCACTGAAACCTTGAGGGAACGCATAGCTATCACTTAAAGCTACTTGAGTCTGTGGTAAATTTGTTACATAACAATAGAAAACTTCAGTTTATTCTTTAAAAAGCTAATTGGAGGAGCTATGGAGGTAGCCAGCATGCTTAAAACCCTGGGGCTGCCTCTCAGCATCACATAAACTTGGCATGGCGGTACTTCCTCATCATGCCAGCACTTGGGAGGTGGAGGCAGGAGGATCGAAAATTCAACATCAAGGCAGAGGCTATAACTCAGTTCCCAGAGAACTGGCTTAGTATGTATGTGAGAAGCCTTTGGTTTGCTTCTGGGTACAACATAAAACCGGGGCAGTGGGCCAGGCCTGTAATTCCAGGATTTGGGAGGCAGAAGCAGGATGATCAGGAGTTCAAAGCTAGCCTGGGCAGTAGAAGATCCCATCTCAAGAAACAAAAAACAAAACAAAACAAAACAAAACTCCTAATTGCAGCGATGCCTGTGTCAGTTTCTCAGCTGAGGAGGGCAGAGCATGGCTGAGGATGATTCTCTCATCCACATTTTTGTAGCTAACTCTGTGTGAATCTCTGCTCCTATCTGTTCAGGATGTCTTCATCCTGCTGGATGCCTGGTACCTGGTGTGGTCTCAGCCATGATTCTCTGTCTTTTCAACAGCACAGGGGAAGTAGTGTGAGTCTCACAGGCGACACTTCTGAGGCTAAGGTTTACAGCCCCCTCCCCGACCCCACCCTGCCCTCGGTCCCACAGCCATTTTTATCCTGATGCACTCTGCCTGCTATGGCTAAGTCTCGGTTCAGTTTAATTAGAAGCAACATGTATTGGACATCTGCTACATTTCAGATTTCCTATTGGAGCAGAGGCAGAAAGTAGGGGTATTGTTAATGGTGATGGAACAGAGCCCAGAAATTGAAGTCAAGGTCATGTGGCCCCGTGTTCATCTCCAAGTTTGTATGAAAAGTGGCCATCTTCTGTACTTGCTGTGACAGAGGGCAGAGTGTCAAGTGTTTAACAGATTATATTTGCTGGATGCTGACCTTAGGGACAGTCCCTGTTTGGGATTCATCTGAAAGAAAAAATAAGATTGGTAATCATACTGAGTAATCAGGGTTTTGGCATGGCTCAGTATATAAAGCACATGCCATAGATGCACAGGGACCTGAGGTTAATCCCTCACCCACATTAAAAAACAGAGCTCAGTGGCACACAGCTGAATCCCCATGCAGGAGAGACAGGTAGAAACCCAGGACTTGCTGGCTAGCATCCTACCCTGCTTGATGTATTCCAGGGTGAGATCCTGTCTCAAGAAACAGGCTGGATGATTAAAGGATGGAAACTGAGGTTGACCTCACCAGGCCTCCACACCTACCCAGACATACACATACATATCTGCCCATGTGCCCATCCTTAACCACACACATGGACATACCCACAAGTTAAATATATCAGTGATATGGATAAAAGGGTTTTGAGAATTATATGAGCAAAAATACATCTAAAATCTGCTATATATTAAACTCTCAATGTAAGAGTTTTACATATGTTACTATTATATACTTATACCATTATAATGTACTATATGTGTTGATATTATAATCATGTTATTACTATTATTTGTTGCTTTGATATGTGGAGTCATATGTAGCTCAGGTTGGCCTCAATCTAGCTACATAGCTGAGGATAACTTGAATTCCTGATCCTCCTGCCTCCACCTTCCAAGTGCTGAAATGACAGGTATACACGTCCATACCTTGCAATATATTACTTTACTAATAAATGTTCTATGTTATCATGATAGTATTATCTACTATGCATGTTTCTCTTGTAGCCTGACTTATGAGGAGAGCAAATTAGAGATTCCCTCTAAGAAAAGCCTTTTAAAGCAAACCTTGACAATGGCAGTGTCTTTGACAAGGAAGACCACAGATAGAAGGGCCATTAGTCAAGGGCGTGGCAGTAGGAAGGTGATGATGACTTGGGTGAGCGGGGGCTTCTGTGGTCATTCTAGCGCATGCTCCTTCTCTCTCTCTTCACTCTGTTTCTTGCAGGTTGGATGTGGGCAGACTTTCCCAGGGGAGTCGAGTGGCATGGGTGCTGGAGGCCTCTAAGAGGTTGTATTTTTTTTTCTCTCTCTCTGACTGAAAGGAGGATGTGATCCTTGGTGCTTAGGGGAATACTAAGGGTAGGTGGCTGGCTCTTGTTTTCAGAAAGCTAGGTCTCCCTACTCAGGAGCTTTTGGGTCAGGACAAGTGACAGTGGCCTCTAGGGGGACTGTGTCTATTGATTAACTGTGTCTATTGTTCTGGGGGAGAGGTACAGCCCCAGGGAGATGTTGGTGGCCTGAGCTGCCTTGCTCCCATTTGAGAGCATTGTGCTACTTGTCATTTCTGATTAAACTGTCATTCACAGCTAACAAAGTCATGATGACCAGCAAGGGACCACTGGAGTGCTCTCCCTTGCCCAACAGCAAGCTGGCACCAAACTGCTTGTTCATGCAGCCATTGTCTCTCTGTGGTTCAAACCATTATTAATAATGATGATCATGGTCATTAGGCCCAGGAAGAAAATAATGATGAGACAGCTCTAATTAGGCATTATAATGACAACACATTCTTATCGTGTTGTCTAGTATTAATTATAGTCATTAGAATCACTGTAACAATACAAACTTCTGCTTGAGTTTATCTTCTGTGTGATCAAAGCATTTAAAGACATGATCTTGTTAGTTCTCATGACATTCTGTCAAAGGGAAAGCTGCTCTCAGATCTTGTCTCTGTTTTTGAGGTTGGAGGTTAGAGGGGAGTGAATGTAACATTGAATTCCTGGGGTTGGAGATTAGAGGGGAGTGAATGTAACATTGAATTCCCGAAGAGCACAACAAAACACAGCACAATAAACAGTGGGTAAACACACACACACACACACACACACACACACAC